>MU225025.1:639187-710494 GCA_018584345.1 Thuja plicata | reverse complement strand
CCCTGAATCTAACACCCATGAATCATCAACATTTTCTAAAGACAAGAGCAAAGCATCCTCTTTAGATTTGTTACTTACCACATTTGCCTCCTTGTTTCCATCATGTTTGTCTCCTTGATCTTTCTTCAGAGACCAACAATCTTTCTTCTTATGTCCTGGTTTTCCACAGTACCAACAGTCGCTAGGTCCTCTTGACTGAGACCTCTTTCCCTTTGACTTCCCTCGTGATTTTCCATGATTTCCAGAGTTGTTTCCTTTGTCTCTTGTTCTGCCTCTGCTTTCTATGTTCAATACACTAACCGATGTGGATGCCCCTGAGCTTTTCCTACGAATTTCCTCACTCAATATAACACCAACAACATCATCAAACTTTAGGGTATTAGAACTAGAAATAGAATTACTAACAACCATTACCAAGCCATTCTAGTTTTCTTGCAAAGAGCACAAAATCAAGAGAGCCCTAACCTCTTCATCAAAGGTAATTTTAACTGAAGTTAACTGACTTGTAACTGTATTAAACTCATTCAAATGATCAGTGACTGATCCACCTTCTACCATTTTCATGTTAAATAAACGCTTCATGAGAAATACCTTGTTTGAAGCTGAAGGCTTTTCATACAACTTTGCTAGGGTTTCCATCAGATCTTTAGCTGTCATTGCTCTAGTAATATTGAATGCCACCAATTGTGCCAGGCATAAACGAATACTCCCCAGTGCCTTCCTATCCAAAATATCCTAATCTTCCTTAGACATTGCTGCCTCTTTCTTGGCTATTCCGTCTAATGGCCGCCATAGATCCTTCTGATAGAGATAGTCCTCCATTTGCATCTTCCATAACTGGAAGTTCTGCCCATTAAAATTATCAACCTTCAGCCTACCCTCGTCTGCCATTTCGCCCACTTAACCGAGAGACTCTCTCACTAACTCGTGAGACCTGCTTCAGAGAATAGATGAAAGAACGAACGAAAAAACCTCGCTCTGATACCACTTGTTAGATTAATAAGCAAAAAAATGCAAATATTAATGCACAGAAGATAACACAAAGACACAGAGATTTAACGTTGTTCACCCAATCCCTGGGCTACATCCACCAACAGCGAGTCCAATATCTTTATTATTATCCAGTAATTACAATCTGAAACCTGCAACTCAATACCATCACAGGAAGCTACGAAAATCCCTCATACAATGAAATCTCAAAACTCTAAGCCCTTTTCACAAGCATATTTGACCTAACCTAATTAGGGAAAAAATTACCCCAAGCTTGGGGCCGATATAGATATGTCTGGGGGGAAACTGCGCCGAAAGAAACTGAGTCTGATTAGGCTCCACATACATAACACAATGGTTATTGCTATAACTGTAATAAGCATGGGCATCAAGCACATGAATGCAGATCTAAGCTAAACAAACCACAGAAGAAACCCTACATGGATAAATATTGTCGCACTTGCAACATGCATGGTCACACATCACAAGCATGCAAGACTAATACAAAGAAAATCTGGAAACCTAAAGGACAAGAAAAAGAAAATCAATCAAGAAGACAAGGTAATGCTTATGCTTGGGATTATAACACTTGGGAAAGTTGCACAACATGTGGTAAATATGGACATGTAGCAGCTAACTGTGTGAGACAATGGAGAACTAAGTCTAGAAATTGGTCAAACTCTAGAATGGCATGCTCACACTATCAGAAGGTCAGTCACTTAAGTAGAGATTGTGCTGACCGAATAAATACTTATGAAAATGGAAATAAAATTGAAGAAATCATGAGGATCAGAAATCAAATGTCCAGTAGAGCATCAAATGACAATGCTGGGCCAAGCACAACAGTCAGTGACACCTCATGTAATGGATTAGGTGATTCCACCACCTCCACCTAAGCAATACAAGTAGGTATGGAGCTATGTTTTGCATTTAGACATATCTTACACCAATTCCTATATTTATTGTACAAACTCCAAATTAGCACGAATTAAGATGAACTATTGTATTATATTTTTGATAACTTTGATCTACTTGAGTCATTTTATATGTATCGAGTTAGTAATTCCAGTCGGTGAATATGTGAGAGACAACCGAGTTGCTAAGGCAACCGAGCATTTATTGTACTCACCGAGCTGAGATATCTTTAATGTCAACCGAGTGATTTGTTTGTCTACCGAGTGGTTTCTGACAAGCATTTATTGTGCCGACTAAAATTATTTTGTATAAATTCGAGGGAAGTGAACTCATTTGTTCACACAACGATCATAGAGAAAAGCAGAGAGATTGATAGCAATTTCACAGTAGAGCACTTTGAAATATTTTACAGAGATTCAAAGCATATTTGAGCAATTGAAGGTTATATCTGTAAGCACCTACACTCACCGAGATGTCTAATTTCTTTCGTTGAAAGCCCTAAATTTGAAAATATGATGGCGTCCTCATCATGAACCATGAAGGAAAAGATGGATAAAAGCAAAAAGGTAATTCTTGTCAAGAATTCAACATGCATAGAACCCCATTACAAGATTCATCCACAGGTTGCAACTCAACCCAACAACAAAGGCGTGTTCTTCGTGATACCACCTAGGGTTCTCTTGGTTAACGATGTAAGGGCATACATTCACTGCAAGATTAGTAAAATGGGTGATTTCAAGCTCATATCGACATATCAGACACTTTGCACTGCTGGGAAACTGAAAGATGATCATAAACACCTGGAAGTGAAAGGGTTAACCAATGCCCTACATTTCCCGAAGGAATTCAAAACATAATGGGTACGCATAGTATTGAACCGAGTACACAATGGAAAGCTTTGGCTAGATGAACCAAAGAAGATAAGAAAAGATGTGATACATGCAGTAACTGGGTATCCTACAACAGATAAAACAAAAGCCCTAAGGCACTTGCCCAGAACAGAAATTGAAAAGCTAACACGAGCCGAGTGGGATGGTAGAGGTTTAAGGATCAACACCATCAGCGATCCTAAACTAAGGTTTGGTGCATATGTTATTGCATACAAAATCTTCCAGTCGAGCAGACCTAACAGCGTTGGATGTGGAGTTGTTGATATTGCATATAAAATGTTAAGAAGGGTTTGCAACTTGACCTAGTCGAGTTATTGCAGAGGCAACTAGAAGAAAACATGAGTACAATTAGTTCAGAAAGATCTAATACATGTAAGTTTGGTTCTCTACTGTTATGCACATTTTTCTATCTGCAAAACCTTTTCCCCTCCGTCGGTAATGTAAAATGGAAGACAAACCGACTGATCACGTTGCAAATGGGTGAATTCATTGCAAGTCTAGGCACAAAATTTGAACCCATTATGAATGACTATTTTACAAAGTTCAAAGAAAGAATGGAGAAAAGGACAAGAATACCAATGTAGTTGGTAGAGAAGTATAAAAATGACATCTATTTTATAGTTGACAAGACACAAAACTCATCAAAGTAGTATAACCGAGGACATCATGGATACCTCCTATGGACTATGAACTTGACATAGACTTAGCTTATGAGGCAATAGAAAAACTACTAAATGAACCAATTCAAAAATATGCCATGAGGTTTGGCACATATGATGAAGCTAAGACCAAAATATCTATTGGACTACAAGTAGAGAAAATGGGTAGAAAGAAGACCAATATTTTTAAGACTTTGAAACGAAAATTTTCCATCACTAATGAAGAACTGGAAAAATCAGTTGATGATGCCGAGGAAAAGACTACAGTCAGTGAAGATAATGAACAAACTCAAGATGTTGATGCCACCGAGTCAGATGAAGTACAAGAATAGACACCTAAGGCCAAGAAGGGAAAATGCACAAAGGCTGAGACTCCACCGAGGACAAGAACAAGATCAGAGACAACATATTCACCACCTTTGAAGAAAGGAGTTTCTAAACTAACAAGACCATCATCAAAGTACACCTATGAGACAAGGAAGCCAAAGAATACTACTGGGACTACATCACCTAGACAAAGAAAGAAGTATGTAAGGAATTAAGACGATAAGGGTGATTCTGATGATAACATTGATCAATTTAAGGTTGTGAAGAACAAATTACCACAGACTATTGATTAAATAGCAGAAGCAATTAGGACAATCGGAAGGTTAGGGCATCCGAAGATACACACTTATGCAAATCTGACTACCGAGAATCAGGATAAACTGGAAGAAGCTATCATAGGTATGATGATTATCTTCAAAAAGGTCCCTGTAGAATTTTCTACATACATTCCACAAGATTTATATGAAAAAGTATCAGCCATATGAACTTATGCACTTAATACAGAGAAACAGATGAGAGAGGCAACTCTCACTATACTTAAGGCTGATTGCATAGTCGAACAGATTGATGACATCATGAAACAGTATGCAACACAATTCCCTAAGAAATCAAGAACACTGAATATACTTTAAGGGAATTTAAAAGAAGTTGATGAACAGAGCACCGTGATTTGGAAAAATCTGCTATGTCCAACCGAGCAAACAAAGGACATTGCATCTACATTCGATACCAAGGGACATCGACCAACTACCAAGACAAATATTGATGATGCAATTGTTGATAATGTATTGGACCGTATTCCTGAGCTTTTGACTAATCTAGGTCATGTAGAAATCATAATTGATGATATAACTGAAGGAGACCTTGAAGACCAAGCAAAGGAAGATGAAATGATAACCGAAGCTACTGAGACCTTAGATGAACAAGATGCAATCGAGGTTGTCCAATCAATGGTATCAGGTAATATGCCTATACTTGTAAAAGCAATTCATATTGAAACTGAAGCACAAACAAAGACACTTGAGTAGGAAATAGATACAAATGAAGACAATGGTGATGACAAAGGTAAAGAGACTGAGCATAGTGGAACGACAACACAAGGTGATGCACCTAAAGAAACCACTGATGTTGCAGATAAAGGTGAAGGTAACATAGAGACGATGGTAGACACTACTACCACTGACACCAGGTCAGCCATCGTGCCACCTACACAAGGCATCACACCTACCGAGCCACCAAATTCAAATACCAAGCACAACGCTCAATTGTCATTAACACTATCTCCTAGATCAAGTATACAAGGGAAGAAGAAGAATAAGAATAAAGGGAGAAAGGATACAGTCACACTAAATGAAATCATCGACATCCCTGAATGTGACCCAAGGACACTTGATCCTGAATCACTTAAGAAATATGGTGAATTGTGCACCCGAAAAGCAGCTCAAGACAAGCTGAGGCTAGAACACAAGAATGCACAGGTACTAGAGGCAGCAAAGGAGATCTTACAACAAGTTGTTTCTGACGTGAACATCAATGAATCTGCTCCCATCATTGATCAACTTGCACTGCTCACCGAGACAATAAATGGACTAGATATTGATGTCGAGCAAAAGTTAGAAGAGATAGTAGAAAAGAAGATTCAGTACAAGGTTACTGAGAAGATCAGCCAAGCAGTGGCAGTTAATAAGGTAACCCTCTTAGAATTTGTAATAGGATTAGAGACTGTTATTACTGAAGCACTTACATTTTTGTAGAAGTTATGCACATTAGATCACTTCACTACCGAGCTTAGTGAAAAGATGAATAAGTTAGGTGATGATCTAAATGATAGTGCAAACAGTCTTAAAACCAAGCAACATGAATTTCATATAAATTACACCAAGGTTTTACAAACACAACGGTTAAGACTTGATTTGAAGAAGGAAGAGGACAAGATAAGATAAGAGGTAACCGAGCTTCATGCTATGTTACTACCGCATTTAGTATTGATGCAGAAACATGTGACAATGACAAAGAATTTTATTGCCACCCCGGAACTATCAGTAACAGAGAGCATATATAATATGCATGCTCAACTGAGCTTGGAATAGTTGACCCTCGAGCACTTAAAGGAGGAATGGGAGAAGTTAATGGAAAATCTCCACAAGACCCATACTCACATTTTTGACAAGTTGTAAGCTATTTCTTTTTGTCATTAATTTCAAAAAAGGGGGAAACATATGTATATATTTATGCATACCGAGCCTGTACAAAGGAGGAGTCGCTATGTATAAGTTGTTGTGTATACTACATCCACATATACAAGTTTTTTATACTAATGCTAAAGGGGGAGAATGTTACTCAATATGAGTCTTGAAGGTTGTCATTAGTATTCAAGTATCCAAATTGTCAGTCGGTAACAAAGTCAAGTCATACTAGTCGGTAATGATCACCAAGTGCAGAGTTAACCGAGTACATTGATCACTAAGAAATAGACTTACCGAGCGCATAGTTTACACCGAGAGACATTATTTACCAAGTAAACCAGCGGTTACATAAAATATTAAATTGGCACATCAATCTAGGTAACAACTTTTTGCCGATCTGGATAACAATTTACATTGATCAAGGAGGACATTAATTACGCATGTACTCATTAATTGTTTATATCTCCTATGTATAGATGATCAAGGTAAATTTTGTACACCATTGAACTTAGGTTTTCTAAGATATTGTAAAACCCTAATTAGGTCAAGAGGTTTGATATATGTAAGGATAAGATGTCATTTGTAATATATGATGATCAAGTAATGATCAAGTAGCCGCCATACTAAGGACATCAGGAGATCAAACAAGGGTTTTAGAACAAGGACTACATTGCAGCATTTGGTTTTCATAACAGAGAGAAGGCTAAAGAGAATAACATAAGGTATTATTAGTCACAGTAAGGTGATAAATTCATTGTACTTAAAGGATCTGTATTCACAATATTGAGTTTGTAATTTGTTCATATCACACATTTGTTTACTCTAATAATTGTAACAGTCCTAAAATCTCCTAACAGAGTGCACACATACTTTGTGTTGCTAAATCATCACGTGAGGTAGATCTAATTGATCTTATTGTTACTCCTAACAAGGTAAGGTCACCATAAGTGATCAATATTTGTAATCTCTAACATGCTACTTTATTACTGCAGTGCTTTGTGGGTCTCATCCCCACTGCAATTTTTACCTTCTAACAGGGGTTTTTTGCAATACCAAAATACTAGTGTCATGTGTAGTTAAGTTTTAGGAATGTTTATTGTTTTGTTACATGAATTTACATTTCAGAAATGACATTACATGTTTTGTGAAAGTAATCTACTCATTCGGTTATAACAGTGTATGATTACAAAGATTTGTTTGAAGAGTTTTTAAGGGTATTGATTCACCCCTCCCCTCTCAGTACTCACCTTTCTATTATTCCAACAAAAATGCTCATTGGACCACAAAGAGTAAGGGGGATCAAACATACTCACGTCTTTATTAAGTGTTGTTGTTTGAGAAGGAAGCATGTCTAAACTTGTTAGCATGAGAAGTCACAATGCAATGGATCACAATCTTACACTATGCTGTCATTAAAGGAAAATTTGCATGGAAAGATACAGAAAAGAATAGGCCACACTCGAATCCTTATACACAGAAGCCATGGAATGGAACAAGGGTACAAAGTTTCCAATTATATCAAAGCCCTCAAACATATTAGAGCTATGAGTTCAACGGACACAACTATGGCTCATTTTTTAGCATAAAAGAAATGCAGAAATGAAAAGTATAGTCGCGGCCTGAACCAAAGGAGAAAGCATTTTTATTTATTCACAGAATGCAGAGCTCAAATAACAGATAAAATACAAAGTTTATCAAACAAAGAATAAGTTTGAAGGGGATCTCGATGCAACTATGTACCTGTACATAGCCATAAATATGCAGAGAGCAATAGAAATTTGCTAGATAAATCTCCAGCAAAAGTCTCCAACATCTGCAAGCATTTCTAGCTTGAACCCTTCCTAATGGCAGCCCAGGAAGAGAAGAAATGAAAGAGCGGACTTAAATAATTTTGAAAATGACTTCTAACTCCATAAGTCTTACAAGTTCCACATTCTTCTTCAAAACCCTTAGCCTCCATGGCGGCGCCCAAGCAAAGAAGCGACAGAGACCCAAAGCAAAAGGAGGGATGAAAAATGAATGATTTTTAGGGTTTCATTACCCTATATCACTGAGTGCAAAATCTTTGTGGTTTTTATTTATTTTAATTTTGTCTCTATCTAAAAACTCGAGTAGGTATTTACTCTTCGAAATTGTAAAGTGATTTCTCTATCACTTGTCCTCTTATGTTTCCATACTAGTGAATGAAAAAGGGCATATTAATAGAATGATTTATATCTTTATCATTCTATTAATATGGTTTTTTCAATTATTAAATAATATTAGTAGATGATAAAATTTTAAATCATTCTATTAATATTGTTAAATATATATGGTATAACTTTTAAACATAAAAATAAACATTTTATTTTTGGCACTATATAATAAAGATTATACAGTTTATAATTTTTTATTTTAATAAATATGTAATTTAATAATATTATTAAGTGATTGTGTTATCGCTTGATATATATTGTTAAATTAATTAATACTTATTAAAATAATAAAACTATAAACTATATAATAAATATTATTAATCCAAGAGGTGTTAAAGGATTTATAATCTATTTATTTAAATGAATTATAAATCATTTGATAATGAATGGTACCAAAACATGATATTTATTTTTATCTTTAAAAGTCTAAAAGAGATATTTTATAGAGTAATGACAAAATCTTAAAGTCAAGATGCAGTTGAAGAGGTCAGATTAGAGTTATTACATTTCAGAGGCTCCTTATGGGTTGTTTAGAGGATATGACTGCATTTATGGAGGGTAATTATGATGGTATTTATGAGGAATGACTTTGGGGACACCTTTATACTTTTTTGAAGTCTTATGAGGGGCTCAAAATTGGTATTTTTCCTTGCATCCGACCCATAAGTTATTGTCCTCATAAATGATGGAGTTGGCTGGAAAATGCATAAGTATGAGTTGAGGCCTCATTTTAACCAATTCTTTTTCCTCTTGGCTTGCTGCTTTGTGATTTTTTCTGAGTTCTTGGTAGAGGCAAAGTGATTTTTGTAATCCATTTTCAGAGATATACAAGTTTATGACACCTTGTTGTTGTGATTCATAGCTTATGCCTTCCCTATTTAGTCTGTTATTGTGTACTTAGTGTTGATACATGTTTTATTGTGATGTTCTTAATCCTTGAAGTTGTATCACATGTTAGTGCCTTTAAGCAGTGTTTCATATTTCTTTGTAGGTTTTAAGTTGTGCTTAGTTAGTTTTTTCTAAACTACAATAACTCTTTCTCTTTTTTAGGGAACTGTTGTTATTGGCCTTCTTACAAATTAATTATGTAGATATTGTGATTTAGTGGGGTTGTGTAAAAGAGTTTATGTTACCATTTCATTGTGTGTCAAGTCACATATGTACTTCTCAAATTTTTATTTCTGGTGCATCACCCTTTAAGAATTAGATTTTATTTCTATTCATCCTTCTACCTCTTTCCTCTAGCAAACGGTTTAGTTTTAGGTGGTTTAAGGTTATTTACCGGATAGGAATTCGACCTTCATCTGGAGATTCATTCCAGCTATTGGTTACCCACAACCTTGGTTTGTTTCCATGTTCCTCAAAATTGGTCAAGTAGTCTTGGCAACTTGATTAGGGTGCATTTTTTAGTGATAACAAAACCTTTTTAGGAAGGTGATAGGATGAGTATTTGTCATTATTTTGATAACCTCTTGCTAAAGTCTAGAATAGTCTTTTGTGCGCTCTGTTCCTTATTTATTGCACTCTATTTCATTATCCTCAAAAGACTTGGTTACTATTTGGTTTAGATCAGTGGCATGTAGTCACATGAACTTTAGTTTCATGGTTTGGGTTTTCATAACTTTGGACACACATGTATGAACATTAATTTCTTTCCAAAATGCTATACACTTATATGATAAATCTGCAGTTACGTTTTAATGGATAATTAACCATATGGTGAATGAATATGTTCTCATGCTATGTTGGATGTATATCAACTTGTTCCTATTAAAATGTTTATGATGCATAAAATTTTGTAGAAGGAAGCAAGACCAAGAACGCATATGTATGTTTATCCATGAAGACCAAGGGAAGATTAAGTCGAGATGTTGTTCTTAATTCCAAAAAAATATAGGAAGTAGTGGGAAGCTGAATATGTTCTTCATGTTTGTTGAAACAGTTCTTGTTCATATTTCTGTGGATATCTTTGCTCCTACTTCTTAGGTGCAATAATGAATCCACCTACTCTCTTGGTGTGATCAGTTAGTAGTTAGATTTCCTATTTTATAAATAAGCTCTACTCTCCTATGTGAGAAGGAGGGAATTAGTTAATTCTGTTACAATAGATTCAGAGACAATGTTATTTGTTCTATTTTTCTAGTTTCATGAATACAGTTATACTTGTTTTCACATGAATAAAATAACAAAGTGTTGAAGATCCATTTCGTGTAATTAAATTATGGATACTAATTCAAGGGGGGCCACTTGGTGAGTAATCCTTGGTAGTGTTAGTTTCATTTCATGCAACTCGTAGTTTCAATTCCAGTGTTTATTTGTTCCTGCAGCCAAAGCGAGCAGAATAGTTAAAGCGTTGTGAATCAAGCATTAACAATTTTTCCCAAACATTAGTATTTCGGTTCAGTTATTTTTCCAAGTATTTACTTCCTACAACAATAGATTAAGTTATCTTTCATCTCTTTATTTCTTGCAGCTTCATAGCTAGTGTGGCTTGAGCAGGCACTTAGTGCATATATCTTGCAAACTCATTTTAAGATCCTTGGATTGGTGATTAAATGATCCTTCATGACAAGGAGGATAACTGCTCGGATAGGATGTCCAATCCCTGAGTTTGGTCAAGAACCTAGTTATTGATCCCTTTGTGAAGTCAAGCAAAAGACTAGGAGAATTATTGAAAATAAGAGATGCAACTAACTAACCACTACAACCTCTCCACTCCTAACAACTAGGATGAGAGATTTTACTGAAAGTATCAAAACTAGGATCAAGAAGGTTCAAACAGAGTAAGACTCTTCTCTAGCATTTAATTCATATTGTAACTTTATCCTATATCTCTACCATCATACATGGTGATTGAACGAGAGGATAACTATTCTTAAGTTGATTCAAGGAGTCCTTAAGTGGTTGTAACAACTAGCTAGCCATTTTCAAATATTTTGATTTCTTGCTTCATTGTCCTTGACCCCTTTAAATCTCTACCACATCTTAATGATTGTATTTACTTCTTCTCAGAAACCTTGGACTTCTTCATATCAGTTGCATGCACTGGAAAAAATATGCAAAGACCCTAGCATATTCATAATTACTTAAAAATATAACATTTATCATCATTTATATATAAAAACATATTCATATTGCATTCATATAACATTCATGGTATTGTCAAAAAGGGTCTCAAGATATAGTAGGTTTGTTCAACATTATTTCTTTGAAACATGTATTAGTCACAAGGTCCATGTCATTAAAATATACAACATAGTCTTAAAACAACATAAAAGCCTTTAAAAGGGTCATAAAATGGGGCTCATCACTACCCCCAACTTAAGTTAATGTTGGTCCACCAACAAGAGGATTATGATTCTCTTTGCAAGTTAACAACCTGAAGTCACCTATAGTAGTTCCCCCTTGGTCTTTACAGTTGGACTCCAAAATGATCCCTGGTCCTTCCTCAGGTTCTCCCATCAGAGCCTTTCTTGTTCGAAATCATAAGGTATGAGACCCTCCCAATGTGGAATAGGCCACCATAACATTGGTGGTTGAAATATTAGGGGTTTACGTTTCTGCTATTTTTCTCTACCCAAATGTATATATGTAGTTTCCCTTCGAAGTGATGCCTAAAATTTTTGCAAAGAATGGGATTCAACTCTTTTTAACTCTTCTAGCACCTAGTTCGACCTTTGAGATAACTAGCCAAAATATTGTTCTAGCCGAGGTGTCCACCATATTTTCATATTCTTGATGATTTTCCTCCCTCAATGCAACAAATCTTCTCTTCTGATCAAGATCATATATTGTCTAATTCCATTTGTAGAGTATCCTATTAGGGTCACCTATCTCATGTGGTAAGGGTAGTGGAACAATCTGCTCCATTTTCTAATACTCCTTGATTTGTTTAGCTCAATTGTTTTCATTGTGAATGTATGACATGAAAACCCTAAGTTGTATCTCCTATATACAACAGTGGGTTCCACAGTAGATCATAAGGAACAACATAGTTATGCAAATAAAATTCACAGAGTAGGTTTCTAAGACGAGGAATGGTTGTTTGATATGAAAGCATAAAATCTTTAGGGCTAATGAGTAACTTCATAGACAAGGAGTAATTTATTGAGTATTGCAATTAAGTTCATAAATAAGGAGTAATTTGAGTCAATTTTGTGTTTTCAAGTTCTTTATGTTTTCTAATTTTCTAATTTCATCTTTACAAAACCATTCAATTGTCCAAGTGCGTGGCCTCCTACTCACTAAAATAAGTGAAGTTATTTCAAAAAATATTTCCTACCTTGAGAAGAAACAAACTTAATGGAGCATGCAAGAGATCTCTTTCTTAAAAGGAATAAATGAGAAGAAAAAGAAAGACGGAGATCTCTAGGTGTTGTTTGAATGTTTTCTTGTCAATTTTCAAAGGGAACACAACCAAATTACGATTCCTACATCCCTAAATACAATAAGTGACCTCTCAAATTTAAGTAGAAATAGAAGAGGAACGTATACCAAAAATGTTCAAGATGTTGATGCAATTAAGGCACTAGTATAAGGAAAGAGGAATACTAAGCCCTCAAAAGTGTCTTCCAAACATTAAAGACGAGACTCCACAAAAGGCATCTAGAAAAGAAACATTCAACTTTATCAAGGTGGAAAATATAAGAGGAATGCCCTCATAGAACAAGGATCCAAAGATGAGAACTCAACTTGTGATGAAGTCACATGTTGTATCAAGCACCAAAGTCAAGTAACCAAGTCCTAAAAGATGAAGTTGCAAATGAAACAAGAGCCTTTGCCTTTCCTTTTATTCTACACCTTAGAATAATTTGATGTAATGAACTTTTAGAGACATACTCAAGAACATTAATATTTTCCTCAAAGATGTGTGGAAATTGATTAATTTCTTTTGTCAAAAAAGCATGTTCATTGTGACCTATTTTCTTGTAATAGTAACAATTGACCCCCTCTTTCTTCAACTGATTTCCCTTTGAATAGGTCTCAAAGGCCCTTAGGAGCAATGAGATATCTATTATCCTTATCCTATCCATTATCATTTTCCGCTCTTTTTTTATATATTTTCCTTATTTTCATTTAAATCATTTTATCCTTTTGTGCCTTGATTGGCAATAAAGGCATATGTTTTTGAAGACTTGAGAGTACTCATTTATAGGAGCTTACCCTGCTCCCTAGTGAGGTAACAAATTCATCAAATCATGGCATATTCCATGTATTTCAAAGGGTATGCTTATTGGTATAGAACGTAGAAACAAAAGTTGATTAGTTAGGTCGAAGTTTGGAAAAAATGGAATGACAACTAATTGTCATCTTCTTAGTGTAAAAAAAGTTTCAACTACAATCTTAGTACTTTTAACTTGGCGAATAAGTGTTGGATAGTGTTAAAATTAATAAGGCTCAAACTAATGCAAGCATTATCCAACTAATGACCTCTCAAAATATTCTTCTTTTCAAATACAATCTCCAATATAATCCAAACATGATTGAATATATTTACATATTCAACATGAAAACGAATGTAACGAGAAACAATCATACATAATGTTACATAAGCCTCATCACATTCCTTATATAGTTTGGATTCTTATACAATTAGAGTTGGTTTACTTTCTAGACCCATACCGATTCAATGTAATGCTAGCTTCTTTTAGATATATCAATATTCTAAATTTACAGCCATAATAATTGTATGGTGTAACAAAATGAATTAAATATGGGTTCATAGTGTAAAAAGGAGATAACAAAAGTACAATACCCCAATTACAAATTGTTGAAAAGAACCTCGAGCAATTAAAAAGCTTGACACTTTATGTTAATGTGATTCTCTCTATAAATTTTAGGTTTAAAATGGCCACAAAAATGTTGAAAGTAAACAATTCTCCAATATAGAAACCAAAAATAATAATGCATAATTGTAGAGCTCAAGAAATATCAACTTATTAAAAAAATGTTTGAAATCTAGTTTTGAGAAAGTAATGAGCTCCTAAACATCATAAAAGCATGACGAGACAACAAATCTTTAAAGAAAACTAATTTCAAGAAAACTAGAATTCTAAATAAATAATAATAATTATCACTAGAAATTATACTTATTACGTCATAAATTGTAAGCACCTTATGGGTGTGTACAATTTTATGATTGTTTAGGACCCATCTGTGTTTCTATTTTACCATGCATAATGAGACTTCAAGTGACTCTTAATGAATACCTAAATTCAAATACGAGCCTTGTAATAATTCAATTTCACCAAAAATTAATGTGAGCCGTTATTTCTATGTGTGTTCCTTTATTATTTCTCCAATTCAATCATTATTTCCCAACATGGGCCCTATGTTACCATTTTTGCATGTGTTCTTCATTCTGACCTCGCAATCTGCAGTACGTCAACATCTCATATCCCCTCGCTATTTGGGACATATGATTCTGATTTCGTGCTTGATTGGTGGGAATTGAGGGACCATCTTGTGGATTTAGTGGGATTTCTAAATTTGCGTCGACCTCCTTTGAGTTTTGAGCTCGAAAATGTTGTCAGAGGTATATAAGCAACCTATCTCTCCTCATTTTGGACATAATGCCAGAAGGAATTCAAGAGATCTCCTACAATTTTGTATCCAATTATTCTCAAGAAAGATCTCAAGCATTCTAAGAGGTTTTAAAGGAAATATTATTCATGGGTCAAGCTCCTTTTCCTCATTGAAGGCCAAGAAAATAAGTTCGTCATCAAGGAAGAAGAGTGCAAACATCCATCTACATACATTCACGCATTCAAGTCTTAACCTCTTCTCTCTCATTTAAGAATTGTGGAAAATACAACATCCATTACACAAGGTTTTGTCTTTCATGATTTCCTTTTTTGGTTTTTGTGTGAAATCAAAGCTATTGCATCAACATACTTGATCACATTCAAAGAAGGATTTGCATTTCCAAGGTATGATATACTTCATTTTTTAGATCTAGCCTCTTCTATATGAAAACATGCTTTCATTTAATTTATTTAATTACGAACCAGTGTTTGACTGAGGAAAACCCCTCTACACAACTATTTTTCCTATTTTTCTATGTGCATGCATAGGTGGCAAACACATTATTTTGGATTTGGAATGTACAAGGTCTAATGGACAGTATGCAACTGAGTTTAGTCAAAAGTGCTAGTAACAAGATGCCTTTTTCACCCTCTTCCCAGGAATAGGACGCCCTAGGCCACCTCTTCCCTTCAAAACAACTCGAAACTAAAACCACAAGTCAGTGGTAGTCTCTGCTTTCTATTTTTGGAACCTGTAGGTGGTTGTCTATTTTTTGTCGGTTTGTGTATTCTAAAACTTGTCATTTTTTCATTATTTTCCTTCTATCTTGCATCATCCAATTATATTCCTCTAAACCATCTCATCTAACTCATTACTATGAAGGACCATTGCACTCATTTGGTGCTTAAGTCCTTTTGAGCCTAGTGGGTCATCTTCCTTTCGATTGTGCAATAGGAAAAGGGTACAAGTCCCCTTGCTTCTCTTTTCTTATTGTACAACACCAAATTATTCTCCCTTTCAAAAAATATTGTGCCAAAAAATACTTTTGTATAGTTGAAAACAAATATTTTGAAAATACACTTCTTGCCTAAAAAGATCATAAGAGAAGAGGTAATTTAATTAACTAGTGTGAAGGAAATGCACAAGTAACACAAAAAATAGTGATGTAAAATGGGTGGCATGTGAGAAAGACTATGGTAACACATAGGAAATCAATTGGTGTAGTTTCTAGTACTAGATTGGTGAATGGGAGGAAGAGATGGTTGCAACTATGATGAATCTTCAAAATTTGTGGTTGAATTAAACATCTAGTGATTGCAACATTGATTTGTAAATATCAAAAAACACATCAACTAGGGATGGAAAAAAAGGCAACTTGGGATAATTAAACCTAAAAGTGGGGTGTGGTACAACTTTGCAATCCCAGTTTAGGGCTACAAGGCCCCCAATCCAAAGGGGTCACAAACTCTTAATTTTTTGGCATTTTTCATTAAACTAAGTTGTGATACTATATTGTATACAATGTATAGCCTAACCTATTGGTGTCTCCAACTGATTATCCAAGCAAACCCTATGTATTAGCCATGTTCAATCACCAAGCCCTTGGATCAATGACCAACAAACAAGATTCAATCAATGGGCTAGGTTGATTGATATCCTTTTCACTCTAGGCTCTATAAGACTTATCTGGGTATCCCTTGAACAAAATCATTGTATTCCTAATTTAATTTTGTTATATATTGTATAGTAGATGGCTCCCAATGAAAATATACCAAGGAAATATATATTTTCAATAGGATAATTAGACATACTAAAGCATGAAAGATGAGATTTTAATCAAAGAATAAACTTAAACATATAAAATATAATTAAAGGAAGTAATGTTTTTATATTTAGAGTGATGTTGAAATTGTAGACAAAGTTAAATCTAACTGGTACCTATCCTAGGGTTTATAGGGTCAAAACCTAGAAAATTACAAAGACCAAATTTATAATTTGTAATCAAAAGAAATGGATATTGATTATTAATGTCTTACTTTAATTAGCCACTCAATATTATTCACACTTTACTCTTGACATCCAATTTGCATACAAAGAGTTATAGTGAACAAATTTAAGTGAATTTTGAGCCTTCACTTGATAGGAAGCCAAAATGAGATCACACATAAGAAAGGAAGTTTGTAGAGAAAAAATAAAGATATATTTGATATCGAATTCATATAACTCATGTATAAAAATTATAGAAGCAATTTGGAAATCACTTCTATTGATTGTGTGAATTTCCTTCAGATTGCACTAAAAGTTACAACTATTGACAGACTTTTCCTACATAAACAAACTAGAGCTAGACAAAAATGTACAAACTAACATTCTACACAAGATTTTAGTGTTGGATTTTTTTGAACCTCTAAATTGATTTCCCTTTTATATAACAAGGGAGCAAACAAGCTTCAAGCCATTTACAAAAAAGGATCAGTAGTAGGTAACCACCTAACAACAATAGAAGACAAACAACTTTTTAAGCACCTAACAAAAGACAAAAATTCCTTCTAATCTCCTAAGGTGATAGTTTTAATTGGTAATCCTGATGAATTATCACCTACTTAAGTTCAAGTATCAACTTGAAAATGATCTAATAGATCTACAAACTTATTTACTCCTTTGTCAAAAATGAGTTGCTTGCTACACCTTTCAAAAAGTTTGCATATTTGCCTACTAAATCCTCCAAAACTTTGTTATCGGATGGAAAATTGAAATAAAAGTGGCATCAAATATTTTCCATAAACATCAATTATCTAAAAGTGCAAAATTTCAAAAAATCAAAATTTGGTGGGAACCTAATGACTACTTTCTGGTTCAAATTTTTAAAAAATTAAAAAATAAGCTTACAGAGCTCGGGAACCGTTGTAACCCTTTTCTGATCACAAGAAAATAATGCTTCCATTCTTGATCTTTTGTATTGGTACTAGATATTTCTCATAATCCTCATCAAGAAGTGAAGTCCTTGCAACTTCCATTCTTACTAATTCATCACTAAGCTTAAACAAACAATCCAGAAGTGTGCCAAGCTTGTCAATATTCTTGTCTTCTTTTGAATTTATATCTACAAAATATAACCAAAATTATTCCTAATATCTCCTCTCCATTCTGCTTTACTCTTTAGATCTCCACTTTTTTCAATAGATATGTCATGTCATAGCTAAAATTTTCCTCAAAGGAAGGCAATTCTACCTTGGCCGATGTTAAACTTATGTGCATTGAAAATATAAACTATATGGTGATACTTAATGCATGCCATCTAAAATTATCTATATAATCAGGTCAAAAGGATGTTGACCTAGAAAGATTTGTATTCCCTTATGTCTCCTCTTCACAAATGAGACACAATAGGACAAAAATCTATGAAGTGTTGCATGGGTTTTATAGATGTCAATAATTGTTTTGTACACATTCTAAAAGAAGTGTCTACATGATTTAAAATAGTCTCAAATTTGTAAGGAATTTAAGAAGTGGAACAACTTCCTACACTAACCTTGAGGGGAGAGTAATGTAAAATTTTTTGTAAATCTTTACAATAGTTATATAAATAACATGTATACCACAACACAATGATTTACATGCGGAAACCCTTTCAAGAGAAAAATCCCACACTCCAAAAGTCACCCAAAATATTATTCAGATAACAATATATTTGCAGAACAAGGATCTCTCAAGAGTATCACCAAACAAAGATTTGGAGGTAATTGAATAGCTATAAGAATCTTACACACACTATCCATCTCACGACCTAATATTGAGGAGGTACAATTCATGAAATTGTTAAACGGTATTACAAAACCATGGGCTAAAAATCACTTATAAAGTGTTTACCATTTTATCTCCAATTAAATATTCAGTATAATGTGTCAAAATGCACCCCAACACTTGTAAATCACTTTTACAGCTCATTTATGTGTTCGACGCATTATAATATTTCCTATTTTAGGAGACCCAACTTTTGGAGGTCATAACTTTCGAATTGGGTGCCTAATTGACAAACCATTTGAAGCACCAAAAAGCTCTTGATGTGCTATATCACCTTGTAACCCACTATGTTGATTACATGTATTTTCATGTTTTTTTAGAGCTTCTGAAGCATTCAAAATCCCTACTCAAATGAAAACTTACTACAAATAGTTTAATAGTATGTAAATGCAAGGTACACATTTTCCTAACAATATTTATCCTCGTCCAAGCCTTCGGGGAAAGAATGGGAAAAAATTATGCTCAAATGAAAATTTACTAAAAATAATAATTGTATGCAAATGCAATGATCAGACACATTTTACTAACAAACTCCCCCTTGTCGAACACCTTGCAAGAGAAAAGGGATTATCTGCACCATAATTTAATTTATATGGGCCTTGAGGCCCATAGACTCTGAACACCATCTAAACTTCTCTATGCTCACAACCTTAGTTAATGAATGTGCAACATTCATAAAAGTCTCTTCCTTAACCAACCTCGCCCTACCATCCTTGACCATATCTCTAAAAAAATGATACTAAACATCAATGTGGTTGGTCTTTGCATGAAAAGTTGGGTTCTTCACTGGGCAGATTGCACTCTGACTATCATAATAAACTATTGTTGCTCCTTATTTCATTCTAATATTTGACCATAGTCTCTTAAGTGAAATGATCTATTTAAAAGCATGAGTAGCTGCTATATAATCAGCTTAAGTAGTGGACAAAGAAACCATAGCCTAGATCACTTACTCATACAACTAAGTGTACCACCAAATAATGTAAACACATAAAAATTGGTGGATCATCTTCTATAAATATCACCTGCCCAATATGAATCAACATAACCACGAATATCAAGGGAAACTTTGTCTCCTGTCACATTACATTAATAACAAAAATAATACTCTAAGTTAACCTTCAAAATCTAAACACTCTTTTAACTGAATCCCAATGAAATCTACTGAGATTAGACATATATCTGGAAATAAATTCAACTACTTAAGCAAGGTCTAGTCTAGTACAGGCCATAGCATACTTCAAACTTTCAAGTGCACTATCGTAAGCTACTCTTCCCATGCCTTCCATCTCTGATGGGGATGTAGGACAATCTAAAATATACAACTTCATTCTAATTGTAAGAGGAACACATAATGGTCTACAATCCTGCATGTTTAACCTCTGTAATACTAAGTTCACATACATATTTGGCCTAGCTATAACTTTCTATTCACTCTATCTCTTATAATTCCCATCCCTAGAATATGTTAAGCCATACCAAGTTCTTTGATTTCAAATTTAGCAACAAGTCAAGACTTCAATTCTAGTCATACCTTTCCCTTTACCAATGGACAACATATAATGCAATGTAAAAGAATGACCACCATCAGATTTATAATTAACAACGCACAAATCCCAAACTCAACCCATAGATATCAAACTTTTGGTACCACATCCTAAGACTTTGTTTAAGGCCACACATAAATTTCTTGAATTTACAAACCAAATCACTTTTACCTTTTATCTCATAGCGCTCTGACTATGTCATGTAAATAACCTCCTCCAAATCATAATGAAGTAAATTAGTTTTCACATATGTTTGCTAAATTTCTAAACCATAAGTAGCAATAATAGAAAGCAAAAATATATTGGATGTCATTTTCACAACAGGAAAGAATATGCCAACATAATCAATACCTTCAACCTAAGAGTAGCCTTTTGCAACAAAACTTTCTTTAAATTTCTCAATGCTTCCATATGAACCAATATTTTTCTTGAACACCTATTTGCAACCAATAGGTTTTTTTCTTTAGGGAGTGGTACAACATCTCATATATCCTTTTTTTCAAAACTTTCATTTCTTCATCCATAACAATTTTCAAGATTGTGCATCATTCATACCTAATGCCAATTTTATCTAGGTTCATCCATGCCAGTATTCAAAGAAAAAATACATCTCCAATCATCAAGATAATACATTTTAGGTTATTGTCTATGCCTTGTATACCTTCAAACAAGTTGATTTGGAGGTTCTTCCTCTTCTGAAACTTCAAAGCTATTTGAGCTATCCTCAATTTATTGTCTATATAGGGGCCTTTATTCAACTTTCTCAGGCATATAAGCTAGTTGAATCACATGTAAAAAATAAGTCTAAGTTTCTCTAAAAATAAAACTTCTACTATGTATTACCTTATGTGCAAGAGGGTCGAAAAGCTTATATCCTTTCACACAATAACTATATCTAATAAAGATACATTTCAAAACCTTGTTCTCCAACTTTGTTCACTTCTCCTTTGGCACATATGGATATGCCTTGTAACCAAAAAATCTAAGATGTTTCAGTAAAGGCTTATGACCCGACCGGCCTCCATAGGCATTTTATCAACACAAGATGATGTAGAAGATATGTTAATAAGGTTGCAAGAAGTGGCAAAAACTTTAGCCCAAAACTTTTTCTCTAGGGTAGCATCACTCAACATACTCCTAGCCTTCTTTATCATTATCCTATTCATCCTTTCTACAACTCCATTATGTTGTGAGGAATACAGAGTTGTCATTTTTCTATGAATGCCACAATCTTCATAGAATCTACTGAAATCATTAGAGCAAAATTCACTACCATTATCTATCCTAAAACGTTTAATCTTCCCACCAATGTGCAACTTAACCATTGCTTTAAATTCTTCAAATCAACTGAAAAATATCAAATTTACTCTTTATAAAATATACCCATGTCTTTCTGCAATAACATCAACAATGAAACATAATATGCGGATTTTCCAATGGAAAGAACATCTATAGGATCAAACACATAAGAATGAATAAGATCTAACACACCACACACACCACAAGATTTATGAGAACTTAAGTAAAACTGAACGCAACTTTGTTTTTCATAAATGCAATGTTCACAGAAATCAAAATCAAGATTACAATTATTCAAACCTTCAACAAGTTTTATTTTTATTTTTCAGGGTCCTTAGACCCTTCTCTCCAATGTGGCCAACTATTTTGTGCCATAACATAGTCATATATATAGGTAGCTTTGATTCAAAAGAAAGAGTACTCTTAGGTACCCAAATTCCATGAGCATCTACTAAATTTGAAAACCTCACCTTTTCCAACAAAGTATCTACAAATTTGGTCTTCACAGAAGTACTATTATACTCAATAGTGTATGCATTCAACTTATATAATGTGTCAATTATGACACCTCTAACAATCACCATAGAACCTCTCACTATTTGCATTTTGCATCAGGAAAGTCCACCTACATACCTAATTCTATTAGTTTGCTCATTGATAATTTAAAAATGTGTCTTACACCAAGGAGATGAGCCACATCATTATTCTTTCTTATTCTACCATCGGGAAACCTGATTCTAAATCTACCACGACAAATAATATTTAAATAAGATTTATCACCCAAGTATTCCTTACCTCCATCAAATTCTTCATATTAAAAAAACCAATCTTTATTAGGGGTGTAAGAGTTCGGAAATAGCAATGAACCAAGGATTTTGAGGTCAAATAACAACACAAAGACAAGAGAGATACTATGAACAAGAATAAATTGTATTCTCATTAATGACGCAATATGAAAATATGAGATAATAGAGATGTGTACAATGTAGAAGTGTCTTCTTATATAGGCAAGGCAATAAGAGACAGTGATAAGAGTAGATAAGTTATCGCCAACACAAGGAGGAATCACATATCTACTAAAGGTGGATTATCCTCCATTATGCAATGAAGTATGTGCAACATGTGGAGGATGATAATGTGATATGTGCACTAAAGTTGGATCTCACACATAAAGTGGAATGTGATCATAACTATCACCACCTAAAGTGAAATTTCTCCTACACCATGTTCAAATATAGGTGCAAACTCCTAGGTGTCTCGTATGCAAACTACTATGTAATAGATTATCCTAAATAAGCTTAAGTAAAGTGTAATTAAGAATATTTAATTACACCAATCCCCCCTTAAGTGTAACTTAGGGAAATGCACTTAAAGTCACAATGCAAGATTGGTCCTGGCTAGTAGGTCATTTTAGGTACCCATGTACAATACAAATGCAAAACAATAAATGCAATCTCTCATAAAGCGAAGTAAGGGATAAAACCTCATGGGACAAAAATCCCCTCCAAAAGAGATAAAAACACATAAGGTGCACAAATGGATGGAGGACTCGAGACCCCCCAAGAACTATATACACCATGTATATACAATCAATCATCCCTCCATAGGAAGGAAAGAAGGAGACAACTTGCTCACCCCCATAATGAATAATCTCCTAAAAAAATGGTGAGTGATTGAAGATAAAACATAGTCCAATGCCTACATAAAACATTTCTCCCCTCGGGAAGAAGATATACCAAGTACAAATGCAGGAATGCTTCCCACTCTAGATAGGAACTAGGAAGTGGAATCCAAATGTAGTATAATGATGATGTCACAAACCAACCCATATCCAAATGAAAGGAGGAAGAAGGCCTCAATATGCATCTCTAAAGATTGAATAGGTGTCTCCACAATCAAAGAATGCATCAAATAACCATGATCAACTAAACCAAGAAATGTGACATATCAAGTTAAGGAAGAGACACATGAATGCCAATCTCCAAAGAAGGTGAAGAAGTATCTCCAACTACAATTGTTATGAAGTTTTCATCAAAGAGTAGAGAAACTCCTTCAAGTATGGCTCCCAAATCTAAAATATATGACTCCAAAAACAAACCTAAAATGTCTTTCAAGTAGTCATCCACTGGTACAATATCTGGAAGATAAGTAGATGCCTCTTGTAATGACTCGCTAGAATTGCCAATAAGAGATGATTGTGTGACCTCAACTAAAGAATTATGAACCTTTGAAGCATCTGTAATCTCCTCTAAAAGATTACAACAATGGGTTATTTTCTTTGAAGAATGAAGAGGCACATTCAAGTTGTAAAGAGGAGCGTCAAGAGATGGTGAAGAATCATGGTCTTCATATACCTTTCGAATATACTCCTAAAGAACATGGCAATCCTCAAAGTGACAAATTGACTCACAAAAATCATCATCAACATGCTCAAATATAGTATCAAAAATTGCAGCCTAAAAAATTCCCCAAATAACATAATCCCCTTCACAAGGAACTTCATTATACAAATAGGGCAATAGATTATAAGAATTTCTCAATAGATGATACTCATTAAGATAAGTGAGAATGAGATTACTCTATTTATTATAGTTCCCTTTCTCCAAATTGATTTAGTAAACCATAATTATAATTGATTACCCTCTTCAAAAAATTAAGATTGAAGGATTAACCAAGTGCCAAGATAGTCCCAAAAAGGGCCATATGCTGAAAGTGATATTTCCAATCCAAATAACTACAATCTGATAGCAAATCTGGAAAGTAGACAAAAAATCATGCACTTTAAAAAAAAAGACCTAAAAATGTTACTGTGTGCCCAAACAAAGCCTAGAAAGTTACAAAAAGTAGGATTAGATAGGTACAATCATGGGAAACTGCAATTTCTAATCAATCTGGCCATCAAAATCCAAAAATAATACCACTACTGGAAAGTTCAGGAAATTTTACCACAAATAAAAATAAATTGCTCGAAAAAAGGACTTAAAATGAGCAAGATATGGCCCTTTAAAGTTGAACTGCAAAATCAAAATGCTCAACGATGAAGGAGGAGAAATTTCAAACCCTGCACTAACGTCAGAAAAATCTACGATTAAATTTGATGGTCAAATGATCATCGTAGAAAGAAAAGTTTTCCCAGGAATGACGGTTGAACGTGCGTCAAATTTATGCTCAATAATAAGATGATGTTTGTGCTTGCTTGTGCAAATGATGATGTCAGCAATGAACGTGTAGTCGACTAGGAGTGCTAATGTGTCGCAATTAGGTGGTTGATGAGACAAGTGGTGATCGTTGATTGGTCGCTGGCTCCAGTGGGGGGTTTATAGAATTTGTCCCACATGTATTGTGGGAGGGGCTTATGCATCTTTTAAATATGAAAACCTGTGGTTGGAATGTAAAGAGAGTGGCTACCGGAATGTTGAGTGCTTGTCGTTTTAAGGTCGTCGGGATTGTCTGATCCATCGGTGGAGTCTTCGGTCACTGAACATAGAGTACCCTTTCAGGGGTCGTCAATATTTGACCTCTTGCTATGTGATGCTGACAAAATATTTGCTTCTGAGATTTGTTGCAAAATGTGCACCGTTCTTTGTCTTCTATAGATGACTAACAAAACCAATACATACAGGGGGTAGAACCCCAAATTTTGCCAGATAATATATAAAAAAATCTACAAAATAATTATAAATTGCACAGAATAAAATATATTTTTTTAATTCATCGTACTGCAGAGGTGCAGCTCGGGCTTGGTCTGCTAAAATATTTTTGCCTCAGATTTTCCTTTTACCGAATATGGGCGAATTAATAGTCGACAACCTCTCAGACGCAATGGTGAGGTCAGATTTGACCCAAAACACTCCTACAAAGCGTGGGTCCTCAAATCTGAAATATTGCCCTCCAATGCATGCACTAAGAACTCTCCAAATAGGTTATCCAAGATGCTCTAATGGCTTGGACACCATGTAAGAATTTGCAAATAGCAATGAACCAAGGATCTAGAAGTCAAAGAATAGCACAAAGACAAGAGAGATAATATGAACAAGAATAAATTGTATTATCATTAATGATGCAATATGAAAATATGAGATATTAGAGATGTGTACAATGTAGAAGTTCTTTCTTATATAGGCAAGGCAATACGAGACAATGATAAGATTAGATAAGTTATCACCCACACAAGGTGGAATCACATGTCCATCAAAGGTGGATCATCCTCCATTATGTAATGATGTATGTGCAACATGTGGAGGATGACAATGTGATATGTGCACTAAATGTGGATCTCACACATAAATTGAAATGTGATAACAACTATCACTGCCTAAAGTGGAATTTCTCCTACACCATATGCAAATATAGGTGCAAACTCCTAGGTGTTTCATGTGCAAACTACTACACAATGTGTTATCCTAAGTAAGTTAAAGTAAGTGTAATTAAGAATGTTTAATTACACCAACAAGGGGTCATATAAAAATATGCACCTGAGTCAATTACTTGTGCATCATCCCATACACGAGTGGTCAAAGTTGTAATGAACACATCACTGTCTTCCTTCTAACACTTATAATCAGTATCAATTTTTTTTATTTTTCTTCTTTTTTTTTTCTTTGTAATCCTTATAGATGTGTTCAGGCTTACCACAATTTCAACAAATAACTTTGGACTTTCTTAGAGATTTGGATCTCCCCCTAGATTTAGATTAATTACACTTCTCATTCTTCTTTCCTTTTTCCTTAGGTATTCCATGAATAACTAGGGCTTCCTTGTCACTAATGGATACCTTCCTTCTCATCTCTTTAGAAAGCAAATAACCCACAACATCTTTAGTCCTTAAAACAATAGAAGTATTGTCGATGTCCATAACAAGAAAATTCCATGAATTAGGCAAAGGATAAAGCAAGATTTGACAATTTTTCTCCTCATCCATTTTGACACCAACTGATGCCAATTAAGCCACCAACATATTGAATGCTTCCAAATGGTCAGTAATTTGTCCACTCTCATCCATTCTCAAGTAATATAGTTTCTTCCTCAAGTATTTATTATTTACTAAGGATTTGGCTTTATATATCTAACCAAGCTTTTTCCATAAATTTTCTGTGGAGGACTTTATATAGACATTGATTAAACTAGAGTTTGAAAGGCATAATCTGATTAGACCCTTGGCTGTAGGGTTTATCACAACATATTTAGCAACATCATCTGGATTTGTAGCTATCAAGACATTCACATAAAAACAATCCCACAAATCTCAATCTATTTAAGAACCGCCACCTTTAGATTCTGCATCTCAAAATTATTTCTTAAAAGTTTCTCCGCCTCTATTCTTTCTTTTGAACTTTACATCTGACAATTCCTAGAAGAATATCATAAAGTATATTCTAAACAAGCTCCCACTCAAATCTGAATTAGTTCAAAAAACCCAACAACCCACAATTGAAACCAAAGGTGATTAGGCTCTACTACCATTTGTAGGGAAGTTAAGTAGCAAAACAACTTCCTACACTAACCTTGAGGATAGAGTAATGTAAACACTTTCTCAAATCATTACAATAGTTACAAAAGCTTAAGATAAATAACATGCATACCACAACACAATGATTTACATTGGGAAAACCCTTTTGGGAGAAAAAAAAAATCCCACTCCAAAAACTGACCAATATATTATTCAAAAATTAATAACATGTTACAATATACTTGCAGAGAAAGCTTCTCTCAGGAGTATCACCAACAAGAGATCCAAAGATAACTGAATAGCAATAAAAATCTTACACACACCTCCATTTCACACACCTACTATATAGGAGATACAATACATGAAATCATTAAACAGTATTACAAAACCATGGGCTAAAAACTACTTATAAAGAGATGCCCATCTTACCTCCAATCAAAGATGCCCTATGATGTGTCAAAACACACAACACATGTAACTCCCTTTTACAACTCATTTACATGTTTTCACATTTCCTATTTCAAGAGACCCATATTCTAGAAGCTATAACTTTGAAACATGTATCTAATTATCAAATTGTTTAAAGTGTTGAAAAGTCGGTGATGTGCTCTATCACCATGTGACCCACCATGCCAGTTACACACATTAAAAGGTTGTTTCAAAACCTCTAAATCCTTCAATATTCAATTCATAAGATTTTTTGGCAACTTCCAAAAACGGAAATTTTAATGTCTTAAAAATGAGCATGATCTTGCAACGAAAATTTACTAGTATGTTTATCTAGCCCATTCAAACCTTTAGGGAAAGAATAGGGAAAATTCATGCTCAAATCAAAATTACTAAAAATAGTAATCGTATATAAATGCAAAGTTGAGATACATTTTCCTAAAACAATATGCTAGCCAAAAAAGAATCCATCATATCCAAAACATTTTTTTTGGTGGCTAGTTGCCTTTTGCATTTGTCCTTTATTTTCTACATTTTTCTCTTTCAAATATTCAATTTCACTCTATTGTTGTGTGATCTCAACCCTAGCTATAGCCAAATCTTGTCTTAGCTTCAATGAGTCCTCAATAAAGAGACCAGACTATGATGGTGGAAGCATGAGGACCTCTGTTTGAATCCTTAGCTCCTCCAACTTGTAGAACCTCTCAGTCAACTTGATGTTCTTTTCTTGTTTTATTACAAGATTTTCTACAAACTTTGCAATGTGCACATTGATCTTGAATAATTGCACAACTATTGTATCCAAATGCCTTCTCAGAATTAAATGACCACATAGATCATTATGCTCTTGCAATATTGCAAGCTTATCAATCACATGAAAAATAGACTAGATGGCAAGCATGTCATGCTTCTCATCAAAAGCTTACCCAAAATATAGATTCTTGGTATTTTCAAGATGTTTATCAAAAGCAATGCCCTATCTTCTTCTCAAACAATTAAAAGTAATAGCAGAGGAAATATCCCATTCTTCAAGGAGAAGGATGCCACTATATTTTACTATCTGCATGACTTCCTCAGGAGTAAATTCATCCATTCTTCTCCTTACTATTTTAGTAACCTCAACTTCATGTTCTTTTCTCTATTGGGAAGTAAGGTTTATAAAACCAAATTCATTCCTTACCTCCTCATTGATAACTGTATACATAAAATATATGAACTCCTTGGTTTTCACAAAATTCCCATCATTCAAAAATTCTTCACAAGCCAACTCACTTGAATCATTAATAGTATCTCCACATAGCCTAAAAGAAATTATGGCTCTGTCTAGTGGTGGTTCCTTGATCTCAACTTCATCTTGACGATAAATTTCATATGGCTCATTAAACCTTCTTTCTTGGGCCAAAAACCTAGATTGGCGTCATTATAGGGTATACCCCTACTCGGTGATAAAGTATGCAGAGGGGTAACAACTCTTGGGCTATCAGGGTTAACCAAAGGTTGGGAGCCTGATGAGGAAGGAGATGGCATGGGCTTCTTTGAGGAAGAAGAAAAATATGATAATGCAAGACGAGTAAATGTAGGAGGTGGAATTGACCAGGAGCAGGAGTAGTTGACAATTGCACAACATGATGAGGTGATGGCGGGGCTTGTGGTTGTACTAATTGGATCCTATTTTTGGAGGCATTGGCATCCTGTCCACATCAAAATATGAACACCACAATGACTTGAGCCTCAACTTAGGATCCTTAATATAATCCTAGTGTGCCTTCCATGATGTATCATCCTCTCTTCTTTGATTCATAATATTTCACCTTATACTACCTTTCCCTAATTTTAACAACTTCAACATAACTTTCGATATTCTTTATTATATCCTCGTCTATATTCACTTGATGTACAAAAGTCCTTGTCTTATTTCCTTTTGTGACCCAAAAATGAATAGCTCAAGATCATAAGGGTTGTATTTTGCAAATGCCATATTATACGATCTTAGCTCATTATCTAAGAGATCTATGGCTTTCTTATTATGGGTATGAAAATCTAAGAATTTGACTTGGGATGGCAAAAAATGAGCATATCTTGTGATAACCTCCAATGGCTTTCTTAGACTCCCAAAGTTGATACATGACCTCCAAAAATGCAATCATGTCTGACACTAACTTAGGCAAAATCTGGGGGGTTGACTGGGCAACCAAAAACTCTAATAATTGTATGATCTTTGAAATAAACCAACATCCCCTATTATGAATTCCCAACTCAGGAGCTAAGTCCTTAGGTCTTAAGAACTTCCTGATTTTCATTAACAATCTCTAATCAATTGGTTTCCCTAACAAAGAAATTTTTTTTCTTAACAAAGCAATTCTAAATAATGACATAATTCGTGATTTTCTACTACTAGAGTGACTTTCAACGCTTCATCCTAGACCTTCAACCCATTGAACAACAAGTTATGCATCATAATATAGTAGATGCCTGAAATGAACAATTGCCTTTTCAGCTTTTATACTCTTTAAAGCCTTATACAAATTGTCTGCAAGCAGACTTGCATAACCAAAGGGTTTGTTTTGATCTCTTGATTAGATATTTATAAACAAGATCAAACTATAATTTGGGATGTTGGACTATGCATCCAACTGAAATATCTAACATAGGCCATAATATGTGTCCTTCAAATAACCAACAAACAAATCTACACTATATGGGGACTAGTCCCTTGGTGTCAAATATCACTCACCCCTTTTCAAATGGCGAGCCCTGAAGGTAGGGAGCATACTTCTATATGGTCCTTTATGGCTTTTGAATTCCCTAGCCAGTTCATTATCACCAATAGCAAGGGTTGTGTTCTTCCTCAACATGAATACATCAATGATTATTCTCCTATCCATAGTAGCTAGAGGTTTTCCATCTCTCGCCAAAATTGACCTTTGATCAACATTATAGGCCTTGGCCAAGCCTCTAATTAAAACCACATTCACAAAAACATTCGGCACCAACATTCTATCTAGGTTGTAATCCCAAACATTTCATACAGGAATTCCCTCCTTTGTTGTATTATAACCCTTTCTCCATAATTTGAAACCTTCAACTAGAATAGTGGGGTCTCTACAACCAACACAATAGTCACAAAAGAAATATTTCACTGCCAACCTTTGCCCTTTTCTAAGTTTCAATAGAATTGGGCAATTGAACAACAACCTCCTCTTGAGACTCGATTGGTCCCAGCAAATGAGGATTCAAACATTTTAGGTTTTAAGGTGTAGAGTTTTAGATAGTTCTTGCAATAGACAACTAGGGCCTAGGGCTTTGGAGAATTTTAAGACATTTAAGCCTATTTCAACTAGCCCAGACCAATTCTATTAAATTAAGTCTATTCGATGCAAAATTCAAACAAACTTAAGCATAGGGAATAGCAATGAGCTCACTATTTATGTCAAGTCATTAGAAAACCCTAACTTTGGCAACTTCACACTTCAAACCACTCTTTCAATGATCACAATTGCTTAGAGATATTTAACACACTTCAATGAATGACAATGAGGTGAAATTTGCTTTAATAACGCAAAAAATGACCATAAATAGAGACACGTAACAAGAGAGCTAGCACTAATCAACTATTGGAGTTTAAATTCATATCTTTCATGCAAGTAGGGAAACACTAACTAGGTTCACTTTATGTACCAGTACAATCGTACAACCAATCAGGAATCAACATTTTATTTAGGTGCTTACATATGTCATAAACATTGTATCATGGGACAACATTCCACTTCTCTGCACTTAAGCTCACTACCTTTTCATATTTGCGCAAGAGCACAACAATTTAAGCCTTACATGTGGCACCTACTTGTGTAGGCTTTATTTCCTTTGTCACCAACTAAGGCTTCTTGGAGTGATACAACTCACGTTTGATCCAACATATGGGCAGAACAACACACTCAATGGTAGTCATTGATGAAGATTTTAATGATAAAGCTTTATCAACCATTGACAAATCTTCACTGTACACGTGTGCGGCTAGCAACTTTCCACTTACCTCTATCTACACAACACAATGAATGTCCACCATACATCTAACTTGATTGATCAGTTTATTAAGCATATTATATTTGAGCCTTACAAAAATGCCTTTGCATTTGAAAGTAAATCTTAGCCTTCCACATGGCAAGATCAAAGGAAGAGCTTCCCTAAAAGTGTGCAACTGTGCAGAGAATTTGGAGCATCCACGTGTCCCACAGGACACAAAGAGATATCAATCTTTGAAGAGTCAAAATGCACAATTACCAATTTAGCAACTTAGACATATCAAAACATTTACACAATAGCACAAGCAACCAAAATTGTAGATCTTGATCAACCTACAAGAAGATTAAATCAATGTAAAACATGAGTGTTGTTGTCGAGATAAGGCAACTTTGATCAGGGGCCTAAATGTCCAATGGGGCAATGCATCTCAATTGTTCATCTAGGAAAACCTATATGGAAACAACTTAAGGCATAGCACTGGCTTACCAATCTTGAGATAAAAGGTGACCTCAGAGATGGAGTCAGTAAACAAACACAATTGACATAAAGCAATGACTTAAGTCATGGCGACTACTAGTAAAAGGTTAATGATAAATCACCCAAACAGAGCACTTTGCCATAAAAAAAGCTTGAGGAACAAACAAGTTCATGACTGGACCAAGTGAGCTTGAGTAAATCGAATAGCTAGAAACAAAGGGTTAATTGTGCCGACCTTCTCAACGACTTAAGATGTAACTTGAAGGATCGATAACCTGCCTCAACAAGTCAATGGAACTTTAGAACATAAGCCACGGCAAGGAGCAGCATTTAATGGCTACGATTTAGGGTTTAATGACCAAATACAAATTTATACAAGAGGAAAACCAATCTTAAGTCTCTTCAGCCTCTAAAACACATTAAATAATAAGTGTTGTCTAGATAACCAAGAAATTGCAAACTCCAAAATCCAAAAATTATTGGCATAAACCTTAAGAATGTTATTTTTTCCATTATTTATTTTTAACTCTCAAGATCACTTGAAGATGCAAGTGAAGGGCATATTGGGGCTCAAGAATCTAGATGGAGAAATATTAGTCATCAAAATCTCTTTGAAGTTTCAAAAGATAGAGTACACTAGGAGATCATGGCTGTTACCATGTTAGATTTCACAAGAAACAAGAAATCAATTGAGACCAAACACCATAGTAACAATCACAACACTAGTCAATACCAAATTAGGCTAAACAATGTTATTCCTTGTTGATCAAGAATGCAAAAATATAACACAGACTAAAGAGCATGAGGGAAAAAAAGGGAGCTAGGTGGGTGCATTTATAGGAAACGCAAAGGAAGGCGGCATAAGAAGAGAGACCACTCTGCTCACCATTATTAACCAAGATCAGCCTTCTTAAGTACTCTAAACAAGGTGGGAAAAAATACCCAATAAATGAGTGAAAATAGAAAAACATACACCAAAACTAGTATTTCTGCACTACTTCCTTGGTATTGAGATCTACACAATATACACATCCCAAAGCATCCAAAATCAGACAAGTTAAAAGGTACAAGATTTACAACCTTAAACGTTTGTTGAAGGCTTCATTGGCTGACAGTAGTCCAATGTAACATCTGATAGCATTAAAATTAGGTGATGAAAATATGTATAACTTTCCTGAAGTGGATGCAAGTGGAATTCTATGGTGTTTTAAAATAGATTGTGTCCTTCTGTCGAGTTTTTATGTTCAAACAAAACTGCTGGTGTGTGGACCTGAAAAGCATTATTCAATTGAATATTTTACATATAAGTAGCATCGTGACCTTCGTATTCTTATATAAATTCAAGTGTTACTCTTGATTCTATTTCTTTCTCTACAGTTCCCTTTGAGTTGTTATTATTTCTTTGTACTCAGCTTTGATCAATAAAAAAAAGTTTCATGATTACCTCATACCATTAAGTACCACCAAAATTTGCTACATTACAGTTTTACCAAATATCCTCAAGAGTACAATTGTTGTAATTGATACATAAATGACAAACTGTGAATATCCTTGAGTAACAAAGAATTTGTAGCTCTTATTCATGAGCCAGACTAGTTAGTAAAAATAGATATATTGTAACATCTAAAAAAAATCACTAATCCGATTATAGTTAGAAGCACAAAAATGAAAGGAGTGATTGAAAACTTGATAACAAAAATGTGCAGTCTTGTGCTACGAAAATTAGTGGTCTGTATCACCTGTATGACCCTATACAGTTAAAACCTGTTGTTCCTTGGCATTAGTCTGTCACAGATCTACAAATTAGAGATTGAGACAATTTTCTTCTTCCAAGTTAACATATTTAAGGCAACCCCAATGGAGAAATTATGGGTAGATGTCTGGATTACAAACAAGTTGTGTATCACCCGTCTATAATTATGGATGTCCCACTCGTTCAATTGTCTTGTAAACCTGTGGTCCTATATTAGGCACGCATTTTCCCAAAATCTTCACCTGTAGTGATCAAAGCCTGTTTCAAGATCTGAATTTTACATGTTCCCAGATCAATGTGCCACAACTTACATAGGTAAGTCCTAAGTCGCAATTCTCAGAGAACTTACAGTTGTCATGATCCTCAAAAATGACAAACACACGCCTATCAATATTATCAATGCACAGTCAATAGCTTCAAAGCCTAGCCAGTGATTGGTGTGTTCTTGACAGTATAAATACAATATGAGATATAATGAACTCGAAAAGTGCAACAAAAATATACACTCGGGGTATCCAAAATATAATTGAAGCAACAAATATTGCTTCTGTTCAATTTGTAACAGGAAAAGATGCCTGAAATTCTAGAAGAGAATGTCTGGATTCAATTTGATGCAACCTTAGAAGTAGTAATAGTTTGAAGAATCTGTACCATTTGGAGCATCTTTACAAAGCATGGAACGGACTTCCATAATAGAGCGTGGTGGCTCAAGGTCTTTTTCTTGGAGAGCGTGTCCCTGTAATCTCTGAATCTGTGATGCAAAAGTATCATCCAAAATCTGCAAAGGCACAAACACAAGTAGGAGTCATGAAGCATCTGAAGACCCAACATTCATAGCCTGACACTCATAACTAATTCAAAGTAGAGAGATCCCATAAGCATAGAATATGACAAGAAGTATTTTGCAGTCTATAGAGTGACCGTAATTTTGATTGACAAAGATAAATAGAGAACAAAGTGTAACTTACTCCCACAGTAATACGAGAACCTTTGTACAAGGACCTATTTTCCTTTTTGTTTTCTAAGAAGTGTAGAACATCCTGCATCCAATTAAGTATTTCCCAATAAGTATTCTGCATGCATCACTAAAAGCATAATCAATCCCATTTGCTATATTGCCACATAGTTTGAAGAGATTATAAGAACTTTATGATAAACCACAGCCCAAAAACAAGAAAAAACAATGAAACTCCCAGTGAGACATGAAATAACAGGTATCACAGTCAAATACAGATTGACAGCATCATATGTCCTCTAAATATGTGTTTGCAGAAAGTGAACCTGCCCCATGCGATCCCAATATCCACGACAAATGGCCACAAAGACACGGCTTGTAAATAGGTCATGAAGATAAGAAATTGTATCAATCAGTTGAGTATTCAAAGCCAGCATTCTATCTCGAATCTCAGACTCTCCACCTGAATCCTTTGTGTCCTGAATAATTTTTTTGATTTTAGTCTCACGTTGCACTTGAGTCTGCCATAGTAAACATATACAGGAGAAACAAAAGCAATATCATTATTCTGAATCATATATTTCAAATTTGAATGTAAGATAAAACAGCATTACAAAATATACTCACATTATCGGCAAGTTTATCTATAATGGTCTGCAAATAATTCTTAAACTTGGCTCTCAAAATAACAGTGATCTCGCTCATGTGTTCACCAAATATCATATTTCCACAGGCACCTTCAGGCAGGCATGAGACCCATGACTTCAACTGTGCCTCAATTTTAGGTCGAAGTACATCAAGAAGTCTCTTGATAGTATTCAGGAAGACTCCGAACTGAAGGAAATGTGCAATTGAGATCAGGATGAGTGAATAGTATCTATTAGGACAATATAATGCTATGCTCAGCATCTAGATTCAAAAGATAAGAAAAATATGTTCAATGAGACTCAACTCACTTGATTAGGAACACTGTAAAGGCACACTGATCGACGTTTTGTAAGCTTCTGCACATATTGGATACCAAATTTTTTTTCCTTAAGTGGTGTCAAAACATCGGCATACTGTTTTTCCAATGCCTCCAGCACTGCCTTTTCTACATCAGCAATGGCCTTCACAGAAAATCTTTGATCAGTTAAATACCAAGGTTTACGATATAGGAGGAAAAATGAGCTAGTGGTAGCAACAAGCTATAAATAAATCAGAGGCTACTTACATTCTCTAAAGCGAATGTGTATTCAGGCCAGCGACGAACAATGATTTCATATTCATTTAATGTGTCTTTAATGCGTTCATACATGTCCTCAACAAATGGTGATGTTGAATGTTGTGTCGTAACCTCACTCGATCGGACCTAAAACACGCAGTTAAATTTTTTCGGAAAAATGCTCTATGCAGAAAATAGACTGCATCTTTTATTTTCTTTTAACATGTAAGTTCACAAATATGGCTCAAACAAGTAGCTGAGTCCAAATGAAACCGACATTAGCTCCTTACAAGTACTAATACAACTTAGCTCCTAATGAAGATAAACATTAGATAACAACTTAGAAATTAACACTAGAGGCCAACAATGAAAGACAAAGTCGCCACTTGAATTCTGCATTGGTTGTAAGTTTGTAAATATAGGGTTGGTTTGAACTTGGATCTCCACAGTGAAAATCCAACAAATTCAAATTCCCTTAAACACATGGAATGAATTAAATGAGATTTCTTTGTAGAAAAATAGATTGCATAATCAATAAACTCTTAACTGCATTAAATAAATATCAAAAACATGCATGTATGCAAAGTAGCTAAAAAAAACACATGCTTTGTTTTTAGTATTTACAGTGGTATATTTTAAAACACTGATTCACCCTATATCTAAACCTAATCAACTAATATTTTCTAATTTTGTTGCCCAAAATCAAAAATTTCTCTGACAAAGTATTTAAGGACTACATGTCTAAGGATATTAATTTAAAAAAAAACTATTTAATTTTCTTTGCATTGTTTTTCCTATTTATTTGCTCAAACATATTTTATATAGTATTTTGCTTGTAACATTGCTACTATGATTCTATATTAAAGTGGTCAATTTTAAGTTCTGCTATTTGCAAAGTAAAATGGCTGCTGTGGTTGTATGTTGAAGCAGTCAATTTAAAGATTTTACCATTTGTAATGTATCACGGCTGCTGTGGATGTATGTTAAAATTACTCGGTTTAAAAGTTCTGCTATTTGCAGTTACATCTTTGTAAAGCCCAATAAAATTCTTTAGATAGTCAAAACACCTGCACGATGATATTAATAGAAAAGACTATGGAAGAAAGATTCAGCGAAACTATACAATTGTTACATTTTCTGCCATATAGAACCTTAAGTCATCTTAATGGATGAGTGACAAGGATTGTGTTGCCAATTCAATCAAATGGAGAAAATCCTCTCATCTAGAAGGTTGGTCCATAGCATACATTTAGAGCACGTCTTCCACGACTTGATTAACCCTTTTAGTTTGACAGTCACTTTCAGGATGGAATTGAGAACTGCAGTTGTGTTTTGTTCCAAAAGCTACCATTGAAGCAGTCCAATACCAAGAAGTCAAAAGTTTATCTTTGTTAAAAATGCTTGTATCAGGTATTCCATCCAACATTACAATTTAGGATACATATCCGATACGGACAAAAAATTGACGCAAATCTTCCCAAATATAATATTAAAAAACTTCATTCATGCAATTTTTTAAAATTATTTTGGTATAAACAAAACCTACACCAAATGAGAAAGACAAATGAAATGTTTTTCTATTTCAGCGGCCCATTTTTTTGGGTTATCATCCAATGCAACTCTACTATTTTTGCATATTGTAAAGTGTAAAATAAATTTATAATTATGTAGCATTTATGTGTCTATATTGCATTTGAAGTAATGAAATCTCCTCTAGTAACTTAGAAAATTGTGTTAAATATATGTGTATGTGTTCTTTATTAATGCCATATCCAGCCGTATCCATATTAGGGGTCTTGAAAATGGGCTGTATCCATATCCGAAACCATATCCATATTTGTATTCAGATCCGTGTCCATGCAACGTTGGTTTGGGAGTTCGTGGATCTTGGGAATCATACCCTTATGTAGGTTATGAGACAACTTGACGGAGCGTTATGGATATTGGTCAGCACAGATTGATACCCAATGATTTGAAAAATTTGTGTTTCAGGAGTTTGGGGAGGTGGTAATATGAGAACTTGAAAATTCAGCTCAGAAGCTAAATCTTTAGAAGGTTTACAAGGCAGCTTGATAAAGTTCTAACTAGCTTATATTCTCAAAGAAAAGCTTCAAATGAATTCATCATTCTGCGCATTGTTAGTTTGTTTGACGTTATGTTACTTTGCTTTGTTTTAGAACAATAAGCCTTAAGAGGGGGTATTAGAAGAAAAGGCTTAGAAAGAATAAAGTCACTATCGTAACTCTGTGCATTAAATTTATTTCCTTTTAAATATTTGGGTTTTAGTCTAAGATACCGATGCGTCCAAGGCAGGGGCTGATGCGGGAACGGATGCGTGCGGGAGCCGATCCTGGCGCGGATACCATGTGGATGCCTACCGGAAGCACATCCCAGGCAACCAGATGCGTTGGGATACCTGGGATGTGCTTCTTGCATGCATCCACAAAGCATCCGGGAGCTTAGTCACAGGGTCTTAATGCATCGAACGGCTAAACAGACGGAGAGGAACCGTTGAGGAGGTCGTTGAAATACAAAGCGACCAGGAACACTTTCGCTATTTTCAACCATGACTCAACCATCCTTTGGCATATACGCAGCAACTTCCCTATATATAGATATGGCATTCATGCCCTCCCCGAGCGATCATCGTAGCTAATCGACTCGGTGCTCATCACTGTAATATTCTTCTGGGCTAAAGGGATTCGTCTGCGCTAAAGGAGATCTAGATTTATTATTTATATACTTAATAAATTAAAAGTATAATTTTGAACTATATATAATAGTATTTTAAAATGTTTCAAATTTAATAATATTTCTATTTTAATATATATATAAACGCATCTGCATCCCCCAAAAAAAAATTCACCCATCCGCGCACCCGATTCTTGCATCCGCACCCGAATCGGCTACTTAGCCTGCAACCTTGACAAAGACTTGTAGGGAAACTTGGAAGCATAGTTCGCAAATTTAGATGAGAGTACTTGGCAAATCAATAGAGTTCAGTGGCGGTCCAGGGGCAGCACCCCTCACATATTCCTTGTTACGATACATGGTAGGGTTGAATACCTGCAACCAAGCCTAAATTAAGATTTTCAGATCCGCACACATCATTTTGCATCCATGTTACAAGAAATAATTTTATTTTGTGTTCACAATAGAGAAATGACTTTGTTTCTGTCTTAGATATGCATTGGAATTCATGTTTTAGGGTTGGGGGTGGGGGGTTTGGGTTTTTGGTCAAAGTTGGAAGTCAAGATATAATAAATAAATGGAAAAATTTGAACATTCATCACCTAGGCGTGAAAACCTACTAGATATATAGAAGGTTTGCTTGGTTCTGTCTCAAATGCTCCTTTATGTCTGGGGGGGGATCCTAGATGCCCCCTAGGTTGAACCTGATCCAGACCCGTTGCCAAGCTGGATCTGGACCCAAATCAGCAGCCCTAGGGTCCGAACTGGTATAGCAAAAAGTTCGCAGCCCTAGGGTCCGAACTGGTTCGACTCTGGATGATTGGTTCTTTTTTTGTTGTAGCCAAGTCCTTGTCTGAAACTCAGTGAGATTTTGTGGACTTGGCTGAGACTTGCTAGTTACTGAACAGAGATCTGGTGTGTGAGTTTGGTACATCTGGTGCATCTCATACCTTGACTCACAAGTTATGGCAAGACTTGGTCAACTTTCGACTATCTCATGGGGAGCAGATAATGGCAACAAATTTAGTGTGTTGGACTGGGCTGCTCAGATGCAGAAGCAGAAGGTTTAACAATAGTGGAAACACTTCACTTTGGCCAATTATGCTCTATCTATGGTTTGACTTACACTCTCTTAAGGTTTATTTTACAACCTGCATAACTAATGCTTGTGTGCTATCACTGGCTTATTTAACTAAATCAAGCCACTTCGTTTGAACAAGTGCTTGCTTCTTCAATTGCTCCCTCCCCACTTCATCATCATAACCCAAAGCCATTTTCGCAGAAACCTCATAGGTAACCCAAAATTAGTCCTGTGATTAGTGATTTCAGACATCAATCATGTTGGTTGAATCTAGAGGAATTACAATGCAATATCTAAGGAGTCTAGCTGGCCTGTAACTTGGTGTATACATTCATTGTGCATGTTGTAACCCTTGATTTCTTGACTGCACTTCTGAACATTTGTGTATCCCATTGTAGTCTTTTTGGGATGTAGTTTTCATCAAAATTTCTTCCTGGACTCTGTTCATCTGTGCTTTGGAATGGTGCTGGCTCTATGCTAACTTTCCAGTGACTATTTTATGTGTCAAATTGCTATGGAGTTTAGATAGCTACCTGTGGATGGCCGTAAACCAATTGGAAGATCCAAAATCAAACTTTTTGCCTTTTCCCCAGGAAAAAATGGACAACTGTAAGTCCTGGTATCTTTGGAAGGAGTTTCGACTGAGTAGACTTTGTACTATCTAGGGCATTGAATTAGACATAAGGGAAAGAAAGTATAAGGGAATGGAGCTAGCTCAAGCTGCTCTATCTCAGCCTTGGGCTATTTATTAGCATCAATCATTAATGATTCAATGTCTTATGGTTATCTCATGCTATAATTCTGATGTAGGGGACTCTCCTGATACACCCCAAACACATGATATTTTACTCTATATGAGGATTAGTCCACCCAAGATCCATGAATAGCATAGCAAAGAAAATTTGCATAGAATTGCAAGAATAGAAATAACTGATTTTCTATTACTTCATTATAATGAAACTCAAATATTCAGAAATTACAATGCTTAGACTCATGGGCTATACAATTGAGGATCACGACTCAACTCCCAAATGAAGGACAATTCTTCTCAACTTCGTATGATCATTCCCTTTGAATGATCAGCTCAACTTTGAATGATCCACTTTAACTCTAAATGATTGACTCAATTTTGGATGCCTAAACACTAGCCCAGGCCTCCCTTTTATATCATTCTTGTGCTTCTTGGAAATCCCTCTCCCCCTTTTAATGAACAACCCATGGCTATCAAGAAAAAGCAACACATATCCCTACGCCAATAGGTGACTTTTCAACTTATTCAAGAGGGTGCCTAGAGAGACATCTTTTCAGTTTTCCAAAGTGGGTGCCTAAAGAGTTGTAATTTCTCAAAGTTGGCGCCTTAGGTGTCTTTTCCCATTTTCTATGCAAGCACTCAATACATGTGAGTGCCAGACTCTTCCTCTTCCCCATTTCCACACCAAGATGACAATTTTGTTGGTTTTTGTATTATAAATGATAGGAGAATGTGTCCTTACTTGAAAATGGAGACCTATCGATGCTTGCATTTATTTTTAATCACCTAAACTTAATAGAGAATGAAAATACCAATATTTTTGGATGATGCAAGATTGCCCTATACCCCTGGATGATCCTGCATCAAATTCACAATATTTTTGCTATGAAAATTATTTGAAGTCATATGAATGTTATGGTTGGCAGATTAGGGCGTTTGGCTTGTTGAATTTATAGTGCTAAAGCATAATTGTTTGAAGTACAGAGCAAGATAAGCTAAACATGACAATCAACATCTAGGATCCTCTGTCTTCTCCTCTACGGTTGATTCCCATTAAGCAAAGTTGCATGGACGCGGATACGGAAACGAATACAGATACGGTATCGGGTACGGATACCGCCATTTTTTAAGATCCCCAATATGGATACGGCTGGATACGACATTAATAAAAAACACATACACATATATTTAACACAATTTTCTAAGTTATTAGAGGAGATTTTCATTACTTCAAAAGCAATATAGACACATAAATGCTACATTAATAATTATAAGTTAATTTAACACTTTACAATATGCAAAAATGGTAGAGTTTCATTAGAAGATAACCCAAGAAAATGGGCCACTAAAATAGAAAAACATTTCATTTGTCTTTCTAATTTGCTGCAGGTTTTGTTTGTACCAAAAAAATTTAAAATAAATGCATTTTAAAATTAATTTGGGGAGATTTATGTCAAATCTTATGAAAAAACAAATCACATCGTATTCGGCATAGTTGGAAAATCAAGTCTTTTTACACACACATGGGTACAATGTATCCGGGCCGTATCGGATACATTTCCAAATTGGATACGGGGAAACACGCGCCCGAGGAGGGGCAGAGGAGTTTCCGGCAACTCTGCCATTAAGTGTTGAAGCCAAGTTGGAATTTCAATGTGCTTTATGACTGGAGGAGTGTTAGGATTTTGTATGTGACACTGGCATTCACTCCAAATGGTTTTCATTGGTAAGGTCTACCATGAGATATTTTGATGGCATGCATATGTGGTGGCAGTAAATTTGACATAAAGGTGCCCAATTCGCCCTACTTTGCAAAAATGAATTTTATAGCATGCCAGTTTTGATATATATCTAAAAGCTTGAGGTAATTAAGATTCTTGATTTCCCGCCATTACTGGGGAGCAGCTCAACAAAAGGCTTGGTTATCTGCAGAATAACAGATTTTCAACTTTGGTGGACTGGTGTAAAAGATTCCTGTGGCAACTGCAGAGCCCTATAACTGGCAATAGAGGAGTCTTTCTGCAAATTAGCATCAGAAAATGGCAGAAAGAGTCCTGCTGTGTGTTTTTACAGCCTAATGAGAAGGGACATTTGGAAAGCCCTTCATACAGTCCCAAATATTAATGAGAGATCATTTTGCATGAAGATATCGTAGAAGGTACTCTGATGCATGTAATAATCTGGAAGAAAGATTTACAAACTTTTGATTGCCACAGACATTGTAAAGTAACCTCACATTATCAAATCTTTGCACTTTTGTGACTTGTGCCAATAGCATAGAATGAATAATTATTTACAAAATGTGTAACAATAGTTTTCTATATATTTGAGAAGAGTTATGTTGTTAAAAGAAATAAAACACATTATTATTCTGTTAGATATCAAAGATACCAAATACAATAATGTTCATCTCCTTATATAGACTTAGGAATATGCCAATAGATAAACAGGACACAGCAATGAATAAATATAAGTCAACGGACAAACATGACATATACTAAAACCTAAGTTGCCGATTCGGGTGCGGATGCGGATGCGTGAAATTATTTTTTGGGGGGTGTGGATGCGTTTATATATATAGATGTGTGTGTGTGTGTGTGTGTGTGTGTGTGCAAAGAAATGCGTTTATATATTAGTATATACTATATATTATTATATATTATATATGCAAAGAAATGCGATTAGATTAGTATATATTATATATATTAAAATTATTAAAATAAAATAGAAATATTAAATTTGAAACATTTTAAAATACTATTATATATAGTTCAAAATTATACTTTTAAATTATTAAGTATATAAATAATAAATAATAAATCTAGATCTCCTTTAGCGCAGACGAATCCCTTTAGCCGAGACGAATAACAATGACGAGCACCGAGTCGATTAGCTATGATGACAGCTCATGGAGGGCATGAATGCCATATCTATATATAGGGAAGTTGCTGCATATATGCCAGAGGAAGGTTGAGTCATGGTTGAAAATAACAAAAGTGTTCCCAGTCACTTTGTATTTCAACAACCTCCTCAACGGTTCCTCCCCGTCTATTTAGCCGTTCGATGCATTAAGACCATGTGACTAAGCTACCGAATGCACCCAAGTGCTTTGTGGATGCCTGCTAGAAGCGCATCCCAGGCATCCCAACGCATCTAGATGCCTGGGATAAGCTTCCGGCAGGTATCCACAGGGCATTCGCTCTCGCATGCATCTGCTCCCCCATCAGCCACTGCCTTGGACGCATCGGTATCTTAGGTTGCAAGGAAACATACCCAAACCCCTGGGACACGCCTCCTGCACCCGGTACTTAGTCTGGAACGTACGTGCGAGCAGGATACAGGCCACCATAGTCTCCTGATGTCTCCAGACAAAAAACAACAAAAGCAAAAAATGACAGGAAAAGCTTTAGAAAAAAAAGATGTCATTCTTCGAACACGCGAGAGCACAGAGGAACAGCAAAAGGTAGGTTTGGCGTTTTACGTTTTTGGTAGACTATAGTTTTCAGCGTTTTACAGTTTTCCATTTGGTCTTCAAGGAAAAATGCATGTTTCATCGTATCAAACTTTCAGTGCTTCAAAACACTTTCAGCGTAATTATACTGTATACAATATGAATATATAATATTTCGATATAAACTAATAATTATTTAATAATAAAAAATTAAAATAAATAAATAACATTATAAAATGGTGAACCTTTAGGCTTAGTTTAAGTAATTTTACACAATGCATTTAAAATTTATTTTTATAATTCAAATTTCAAACACTATTAAGCTTTGTGTTGTTCGAAATTACTAAGTAGTTGTAGATGTATAATTTTATTTTGGACGCTGGGAGTAGCTTTAAGTTAGTAAGCCAGTCTGAAATTTAAAAAATTTATACAACTACAGCTACCTAGTAAGTTAGTACTATGGGCTAACTGAGCAATAAAAAGATATTTAAAAATTTTATTTTTGCATAATTAAAAAGTAAAATCTCTCTCTATTGAGTTTACTATTTGACACTATTAGTCTAATATTTTTTTTATTTTTCTATGTAGAATGTTGGGCGGAGGAAAGCAAGGGTTGTATCCACTGTGGAAGTATGTTGATCATGTCCCAAGACCTGAAGGGTTCTGGTTGAACAGCCACAATCATATGTAAGCTTTGTCCATTGGCATGGAAAGGTACTTGCACAAAGGTGAAGACTCATTTCCATCACCAAATTGGAAAAGGTGTTGATCCTTGTACAAATGAGGTGGAATAATATGATGTTGTGAGGGATCAAGAAAGGATTGATGGGAAAGTTGCAATCAGAGCTCTCACACTGCAAAAACAAAGCCAACTATTGCAACTCAAAGTCAGAATAGAGAGTTAGAGGTGGATGTATCTTCTATAGCTGTAGTAGCAAAATATGCTCGCAAGAGACCACACATTGGCAGCTCAAACACCACAAAAAGATTGTTTGATGTGCAAGGTTGAGAAGCAATTGATGTAGCGATTGCAGGATTCTTTTATGCAAATGGAATATCATTTAATGTTTCTCGCTCACCTTTCCACACTGAGATGGTCCATGTTATCAATAATGCACTAGCAGGGTATAAACCACTTGGGTATGAAAAGCTTCGCACTACTCGAATTGATAAAGGAAAAAGTTAATTAGATGAATAAATTGAACCAATGAAAAGAGTGTGGGCTATAGAAGGTTGCAGATTGTGATGGATGGGTGGATAGATGCTAGGAATCATCCACTGCTATATATCATAGTAACATTCAACAAAAGGCCTTAATTTTTTGTAGACAATAGATTGTTCAGGGCAAGAAAAGAATGTAGAATTTCTACATAACCAGCTATGTGAGGGCATTGAGGAGGTGAGGGCATCACATGTGGTCCAAGTTGTTACTGATGTTGCCCCTGTTTGTAAAGCAGCAGGGATGGTGGTGCAAAAAAAGTACAAGCATATATTTTGGGCACCATGTTGTGTGCATTCATTGAATAATGCACTCAAAGGCATTGGCAAGTTCCAATGGATTTCAAATCTCATAAAGAAGGGGAAAAAATACCAAAAGTTCATATTCAACCATTGCCACACATAAGCCCTCTATCGTGAATTTGCCAAGGTGGAACTACTCAAACCTGGTGTTGCGTGTTTTGCTTCTTACTTTATTCTTCTTGATCGCCTTTGTGAAGTCAAAGGAGCTTTGTGTTCCACAGTTGTTAGTGATGCATGGGCAGCTTGGAGGCAATCTACATCAGATACTACAGTTGAGGTGAGAGGTAGGGTTTTTGATGAGCATTTTTGGATTGATATTAAATTTGTTGTGGACATAATAGGCCCACATGTGAGGTGATCAGATTTACAAATTCAGATAAGGTATGTTTGGAAGAAGTTTATGAAGCAATAGATTCCATGTGTGAAAGAGTCAAGACACTAACTGATGCAAAAGATCTTTCTCTATATCCTTTGATTAAGGAAAAAGTTACATGGAAGATGAAACATGCTTAACACACCTCTTCATTGTGTTGCCTATGCCCTTAATCCTAAATGGTATGATATATAAGTGACTAATAAGAGGGCTCCACATCAGGATAGAGAGGTAATGAAAGGATTTTGGGCCCCAATAAAAAAGATTTATGGCCAAGGTGAGGATACTTCAATTTTGAGGAGTCAATGGAATAAGTTTTCACATGGGCAAGGTGATTTTGCTTCTGTAAAGAGAGATGCTATGGAGTGTTGGTGGAACCATGGAGGTGAAACCCTTAGATTGCAATATTTGCTCTCACAAGTAGCTAGCTCTTCATCTTGTAAGAGAAATTGGAGCACTTACATGTTCATTCATTCACTAAAGAGGAACTGACTAGGGTCAAAGAAAGCATAGAACCTAGCGTACATTCATAGCTCGCTTTGTCTTCTCTCTCGTGTAGATCCTGGATACAATGAGGGTCCTTCATCAAAATGGGATCAAATTTCACCTAATGGAGAAGTTGCAGCCACTGTGGATGAAGTGGTTGAAGTAGATGGCCTTACTGATTTACCCCCTTGTTATTCTACCAACAAAGGAACCTAAGTTTGAGACTGGTGACTATTTGGAGAACGTCATAGCTGAGGACCTTGGTATGGATGATCAAGACATAGAAGACTAGATGATAGATTAAGATTTCTGATTTTTGTTTCAGTTCTGAGTTTTCTGTTTGTGTATCAGCTTGCTGTTTATAAAACTTATTTCAATATGTAATCCTTCTGAAACTTTGATACAACGATAATAAGATTGTATGAAATTTGTGTACTTAATCTTCAAAGTTAATGTTTAACATTTCTAGCAATTATTAAACTATATTAAAATTAATTGGCATATCCAAGCCCCCCCCCCCTGTCTCCAAAGTCTCCAATATCCCCATCTCCATGCAACCTTGGTCTTTGTCTACAATATCATTATCAGATTGGACAATCTTCCATAACGTTACTGATGCTTACCTTCAAGGAGCAATACAGCAATGTTCTTCATTTTAATATATAATATATATCATGAGATCTGAGTTAGACTAATTGACAATAAGAAATTTATTTTTATTGGGATTTTGTTTATTATAGAATATATGATGCTATGTGTAGTATTTTACACTTAATTACTGCTGCAATGATGTACATATTTTTTATTTTCATGTCTTTCTATAAAAAACCCAAAACAATCACTATCCCCCAAAAAAAATTGACCCAACACAAAGCCGAACAATTACCATGACCAGTTACATATTTTGTCCTCATTTAGCCTTCCAGAGGCGCAAAACAAGCTGAGAGGAATAATTGGAAAGCAGATTTCAAGAGTGAATTGAGTTTGTAATGCATTTGAAAAAGGTATGTATTCTTTTTAATATTTTTTCTAGTTTTATCCCTTTGTCTGTTAAGTCAACACCACTTCTGAGTAATGCTATTATGGTATAAGCCAAAGCAGATTTCAAGAGTGAATTGAGTTTGTAATGCATTTGAAAAAGGTATGTAATCTTTTTAATATTTTATCTAGTTTTATCCCTTTGTCTGTTAAGTCAACACCACTTCTGAGTAATGCTATTTACTATTTAGTATTATGGTATAAGCCAAAGCAGATTTCAAGAGTGAATTGAGTTTGTAATGCATTTGAAAAAGGTATGTATTCTTTTTAATGTTTTGTCTAGTTTAATCCCTTTGTCCATTAAGTCAACACTTCTGAGTAATGCTACTATGGTATAAGCCATTTTCCACTTAACGGACAAAGGGATAAAACTAGATAAAATATTAAAAAGAATACATACCTTTTTTAAATGCATTACAAACTCAATTCACTCTTGAAATCTGCTTTCCAATTATTCCTCTAAATTCATGATTTGAAAACTGACATTCCATTTCCAACGATCAGCTCTGTTTTCAATTCTGTATTCTGTATTCTATTCCATACATAAATATACAGAGAAACATATATATAGCCATATGGAAACTGGGGAAAAGAATAGACGAATCGCCGGAATGGTGGCATAAGTTATGATTCATTTCAAATTCGTATTTCCATATTGGAAATAATTTTAGAAAAAGAAAATCGAACAGATCAAATAACACAGATCACATTATGAATCAAGCAGTACGATGTTGGACGTTCACAATAATTGCAGAATCAAATAAAATTTACAAATTTAAAATTTAGCTTTCTTAGGGTTTTTTATGTTTTAGATGATGGTCCATTTTTATTCCCATCTATGAAACAAACTAATCACAACATGAAAATTGTACTGTCAAACAACACAGATAAAAATGTTGGTTTATCAAGCTTAGGAATCTAGCAGAGCCAATAAGGATTCCCACAACAATATTGCCAACTGAAAAAGAAAAATTAACACCAGTCTTTTCTATTTCTTTGTTTTAGATAGCAATTCATTTTATATTCCTATTAGGGAACAATTTCATCATAACAGAAAAAATTGAATAAAACAAATAAAACTGGCCACAAATATTACCTTATCAGGCTTACAGGACTCCAGCAGTAAAAGACGCCTATCCTGAATCCATAGGACTATGTACAAATGGAATAATTCCTTTGCATCAACCCCTCCTTTAACGGGACTGTAAATATAAAGCACAGAATAGGTCACAACAAAAGCTTTTGTTCAACTCTAAGAAACTTACAAAGAAACCAAAGAAGCATAAGAAAAAATGAAAACAAACAGTGGACATAGCATACCTAATATTCCAGCTCGCAATATCTCTCTGGAAGTCAGCAGTTGCAATTACAAGCTCTCCCACAGGTGGAGCAGGGCTAGAGGGAGGACATGCAATAAGAAATGCTCGTAATCGGTTGCAGAGATCCACATTATATATGGCAGCAGCAATATTTGGAAGATCTATAGAACTGGTCCAACATAGATAATATAATAATGTTTACAATTGTTGACAAATCATAATTATGGATATGTGCAAAACTGAAAACCAAATTCAGATATACTATAAACAGACAAACAGAGGGAATAGGACCCACCCTTGCAAAACATTAATAACTGCAATTTATGGAATAAATAAGTCCCCAGCAAATCTATAGGGATGAAATAAATGATGTATATTTAAAGCACAATATAGGAGTTCCACTACAAAAAGATTAAAGTAAGATATAAGGTAACTTTGCTTGTCATTATAAATTTTCAATTAATAAAACTCTCCAATGATGAATTTCAATACAATGTTCATTTTATTACTGCAAGAATAATAACACTCTTGCAGCTGGTTATAACTATGAATCAATTATAATACATATCATTTCCTATGTTTTAAGATGATAAAGTTCCAACTTCTGATTTCTAGTAGTTCTTTAATATTTAAGCATCATACTCTAAACAAAAGTAAAGCAGCACAATATGCACAAAAAGTTAAAGAATCAAAAAAATAGTGGTAGTTAAAGACAGCATACCTAGGTAAAATGTGCTGATTATGGATTTCAATATCAGTTGAAACTTCATTTCGAATATTCATACAAAGTGTTTTCATTTTCGAATATGCTGTTGAGATATTTAATGCATCCATCAAAATCCCTTCATTGCCATTTGCAACAAACTCGTCAGTCTCTGCTATATGTCGCCTTGACCTTTTCTTCACAGCAGTCTGCATATAGCTTCAGTTTCAGTGATTCTTCCTACCTATTGTCAATCCTTGTTTTAAACTATTGCTAGTGTGCAGTTCATGTTCTCTAAATCGCACAAAATTACTTGAATCTGGAAATTAAGATAGCTTACTTATAATGAGCTACAAGGTAAAGATTCTTAACCTGAAAATAGCTGCACAGAGTTAACTGCACCTCAGGAGATAGTATATCATGGAGGAGAGTATATATCTTTACAGCAGGGGTAAGAACCGGTGCGGCAATGCCAGTAGCAGGTCCAAATACATCAACTAAGCCTGATGGTATTGAATCATCCAATGATTTATAATTCTCAAACACCAAAGCAAGCAATTGCTCCACTTGGTCTTCAATGTCTCCTAAAATCCGTTTCTGTCAGCAAAATATATTTACAAGAATATGAATCCTTAACTGGAAAAGGCGATGAAAATGAACAAAGAATTAGATAAATGAAAAATTCTAAAAGAAGGCTCCAAAGCCACAACATACGCGAAATTGGAACGCTCACAAAAATGAGTGTAACAAAATGAATCAAATATGACTGCAGAAGCTCCCCAAGTTATATACTACATGTACCCCCAAAAAAAAATGCAAATTATTATGAGAAATCACAGCTCAAACTGATCAGTGATCTGATCTGAATCAGATCACCAAATTTTTACTAGATTTAGACACATATCCTAGGCACGACTTAATCCCAGTTTTAATCCAGAAATTGTGATTTTCAATAGATTTGGAATGCAATCAAAAAACATCATTTTTCTCTTATTTTTTTATTATTCAAAATTTCCCAATTAATTGAAAAAAGCTTTTGGTTTGTCAAGCCAATCCCAAGAAATATTTTGGCCCTATGCATGTACCTACCCACAAGCACACATGCTGATACAGTATGAATGCAGAGACATACTTGTATGTGCAGATGCATGCTTGTATGTGACGTACATTACATCCATTTACATATTCAAACTAGGTTCTCTATATAGAGCGCCATTCTAGACAGAGTAACACAAAAAGAAGTAAACAAAAAAGGATACATCATAAAACTTATGATATGCAGTTTGAATTTCGAGGATAGCCAATGCATTAAGATTATAAAATTTTAAAAAACACAAGATATGTGGCTAATACCTATCCTAGCCATCTGCAATTTGCCAATTTATAGTTTTATAAAAAACAGCTTTAAAGAAAAGTTGACCATTACAAAAAAAAAGAATCACAATATGCAAGCTTATACCTATTCCAGCTAATGCACATATTTGACATTTATTAAGGCAAAATAGCTATGTTGCCAGATCTGTCTATTGACAGGCCAGACCCGGGATCCAGTTCAAACTAGATCTGAGAAACGATCCAGTTTGCCTGTGGATCCCAACAAGATTTTGCAAAACAGCGCCCAGTTCCGCTGGGACGAACCTGGGGGAACCCAAACAAAGTTGTCAATCCGACAATGCCTTTTTTTTCTACCTGGGCACCCTAGAATTGATTCTAAAACACATCTAACACCAAAAAGTTCATTTTAGTTCATTTCTATTGCAAAAATGAAAAAATGAATATTTGAAGATTCTCCAACGAATGCATTCCCATCCCTATGTATTTAGAAGTTTTTCATTGAAGGATAGTTTTGCAAAGAGAAGTTTTTCATTAGTTTTCCTCCATTTGTTTTACAAAAATTAAAAAACTCTTTGCTTTGCTTATCAAAGGGTTTTTCATCCATCTATGAATGTATCAAAAGAGCTAGGTTTTATACATCTATTTTTATTTATTTTGTTCTGAATGTGTTGTTTATTAAAAAAAGTGCAATAAGCATCACATTGGCAGCTAGTTCTAGCTCCATAGCTTGATCTAAATTCAAAACATATATTGGTTCTCCTCTATGGAAATCTATTGATATGATATTATTGATTCAATGCGGTGCAGGTTATATTTAAATTTGCCAAGGATGTGATATTCTAGTTCATATGGTTGAATGAAAGTCCATTTGTCTGGAATGTCTGGGCAGGGCATTAAAACTTGCGCTGGAAAGAATGGTGTACCTATGCCAATGGAGCAAGAACAAGCAAATGAACTAGCAAGCCATAAATCAAATCACCCCTTGATAAAAATATCAAAGGAAATGAAGCCCTTGATGCCCCCATCTAATCCCAATGTTGTGGTAGAGAGCCATCCATTTCTGACCACTCTTGAAAGTGAAGAACTCACTACAAACAAGAGACCAAAGGGACCTTTGGAGACTGCATTTCAAAATAAAAGTTGAGACATTGCCAACCAACACAGCAAGATGTATTTATGCAAGTAGGTTGACTTTCAATGTAGTACACTTCTGCATGGCACCTTATTGGAAAACAAAGGTCAAGCTCCTAGAAGATTCAATGAAGCCTAAACGGAATCATGGGTTGAGACAGGTGTGTACATTGCTTCAGATGGGTGGAAAGATGCTTAAAATCAACCCTTGGTCAATGTCATAACAGTGTCCCCTAAAGGGGCAAATTTTTTTAGCCAATTTATTGCTGATATTCTGATTGCAGCTATTAAAAAAGTGGGACCCATAACATTGTTCAAGCCAAAATGTACAATGCAAAGAACTGTAGAGTGGGTTATTGGTTGAGTTATGCTTTTCACATATCTTTTGCACATCTTGTGCGGTCCACTCTCTCAATCTTATGCTACAAAAGATAGGAACAAAATTAACCGAATCAAAGAGTTGTATGCAAATGCTGAGAACAAATAAATGTTCATCACCAACCACCACATGTCACAAGCCATTTTCAGATTAATTCCAAAAATGTAAATATTCAAGGTAAATGAAGAGGTATAAAATTTTACATTTTCATAATTTGATTGTCTTCCAATTCTTATTTATTATTGTAATTTATATTTTGATTTTAATTATTGTATTTTTTATTTTGAATAGGTTGACACCTGCTTTGCTTCCAGGTGGAACAATGTCACATATCTACCTAGTTTCACCAAGCATATTTTAAGTATGCTTCATTATATTGACAAGCACAAGCACAAGCCTTACTTGGGAGAGATATATAATGGTATTGACTCAATGATTGAGAAGATGAATAGCATCATAAATGCGAAAGAGTAAGACCCTGAAGAGACGTTTTTCAAACAAGTGCACACAATTATTGAAAAAAGATGGAACGTGATGACAAACACTTTACATCTTCTTGCCTTTTCCTTGAGTCCAAAACACTACAGCACTGAGATTCTTTCTATGCCGACAAGTGTTGCCCCATATAGAGATTTGAAGTTGTTGAAGGGTACAAGGCAATGTTTCATAGAGACTTCATTGATCTTGATTTGCAAGATGTCACAAGTGAGTTCATTGACTTTTTACACTCATATGGTCAAAGTATTGAGGTTCTTCATGATTAGTTTAAGAAAGTTTCTCACAAATGGTGATACCTCCATGGCCAATAATACTAACACCTACAACCCCTCACAATCAAAGTTTTTTATCACAAGTTTAACAAAAATATAATCTTTATAGTTTCAACTTTCATTTGTAGTTTAAAAAAAAATACTATAACGTATAGCTTTGTCTCTTTATTTTTTCTTTGTAGGTTGCTAATTCATTTCCATCTAAGAGGAATTGGAGTACATATTCCTTCATCCACTCAATAAAGTGCAGTAGATTGCACTCAAAACAGAGCAGAGAACTTAATATATGTGCATTCACTTGTGCCTCCTTCCACGCAAACAACATGAGTACAAGGAAGGGGACACGAAGTTGTGGGATATAAAGCCAAAGTATACTGACTTGGATGCTTCCCCTTCTCAGCATATTGCACTTGAGGAGTCGAAAAACCATCACACTTTTCATGCAAGTGGCACTAGCACTGGCACTGGCACTGCTTCTAGTTCTTCTAATGTTCCTACATCGTCTAATGTCAATGATGATGATGATGATGATGATGATATTGATGACTTAGAAAATCCATATGATGATCAAAACTAATTGTTGAACAAGTGAACCCAAAATGAACCCAAACTCAAAAGAATTGCTGAAATCACAAACCCAAACCAAGATCCATACCAGAACTGGCAATGTAGCAAAACAGATGTAACAACAACCAAAAAAACAGCCTCCCTTTACAGAACCACACATAATCAGAAGGGAAAATAAACAATGCTTTCTGTCAGTACCTTTTGTTGGTAAATGCAATATTAAATTTTACATTTTCATAATTTGATTGCGTCTTCTAATTCTTATTTGAAGTTTATTTTAAAATTTTAATTATTGTATTTTATTTTGAATAGGTTGTTGAGACCAGTTGCACCTCTAGGTAGAATCGTATTACATATCTACTTAGTTTCACCGAGCATATTTTGAGTATGATTCATTATAGTGACAAGCACAAGCCTTGCTTTGGAGAGATAGATGATGGCATTAACTCAAAGATGAGATACTAAAGAGTAAGACCCTAAAGAGACGTTTTTCAAACAAGTGCACACAATTATTGAAAAAAGACGGAATATGATGATCCCCCCTTTACATCTTGTTGCCTTTGCATTGAGTCCAAAATGCTACAATGCTGAGATTCTTTCTATGCCAACAAGAGTTGGCCCATATAGAGATTTGAAGTTGTTGAAGGGTACAAGCCAACGTTTCATAGACTCTTGCTTTGGAGAGATAGATGATGGCATTAACTCAAAGATGATACTAAAGAGTAAGACCCTAAAGAGACGTTTTTCAAACAAGTGCACACAATTATTGAAAAAAGACAGAATATGATGATTCCCCCTTTACATCTTCTTGCCTGTGCATTGAGTCCAAAATGCTACAATGCTGAGATTCTTTCTATGCCAACAAGAGTTGGCCCATATAGAGATTTGAAGTTGTTGAAGGGTACAAGCCAACGTTTCATAGACTCTTCCTTGATCTTGATTTGCAAGATGTAGTCACAACTGAGTTCATGGACTTTTTACACTCAAATGGTCAAAGTATTGAGGTTCTTCATGATTAGTTTAAGAAGAATTCTCACAGTTGGTGATACTTCCATGGACAACAATTCCAACACCTACAACCCCTTGCAATCAAAGTTTTTAATCACAAGTTTAATTTTTTTTTTTAAATCATTTATAGTTTAAAAAATATTTATTATAATGCATAGCTCTGTCTCTTTACTTTGTCTTTATACGTTGCTAGTTCATTTGCATCTAAGAGGAATTGGAGTACATATTCTTTCATCCACTAAATAAAGTGCAATTGATTGCACTCAAAAAGAGCAGAGAATTTTATTTATGTGCATTCCAACTTGTGTCTCTTTTCGCACAAACAACATACAAGGAAGGGGGCACGAAGTTGTGGGATATAGAACCAAAGCACACTGACATTGATGTCTACTTATCAACATATTGGAATTGAGGAGTCGAAAAGCAATCACACTTTTCATGCAAGTGACACTGCTTCTAGTTCTTATATTGTTCCTACATCATCTAATGTCAATGACGATGATGATATTGATGATTTAGAAAATCCATTAGATGATTAAAACTAATTATTAAACGATCGAACCCAAAATGAGCCCAAACTCATAAAAAAAGTCTAATCCACGAACCCGAACCAAGATCCATACTAGGACTTGCAACATAGCAAAATAGCTGTAAAAACAACCAAAAAAATAGCCTCCCTTTACAGAACCAAACATAATCAGCAGTGAAAATAAAGAATGCTTTCTGTCAGTACCTCTTGTCGACTTAAATTGTTCTCATCCCGAGCACTTACTACAGCAGCAAGAAAATCATGTACTAGTATAAGACAGTCTTCAGTAGGTGTTGCAGCCTCCATAATAGATGAAAGGTACCTGCATTTATCAAAAGACAAATTACGAAAGATTCTTGAAATTAATTAAAAATACATTTCAATTAGCATATATGAAGAGACAATTTACATATATAAATATGATAATAACAAGCCAAATGATTCATCCACACTACCTTAACTTGGTATATGAATCTGAAACTCCATAATAAGAAGCAAACTCTGTCAATAACCACCTCCAAGGCCCATGCAGATGTAAATTCCTTTGCTGAAAATGCTGCACTTTCATTGCAACTTCTAGTACCAAATCATAGGCAACAGTTTCTGCAACAGGGCCACACTGCGAAAGCCGAAAATAAACAAAAGATTATACTTAGTAAAACATTATCAACTCAATTGAAGTTTACAAAAGGAGAAGCACAGAATTCGTGCTGTGCAGCTAATAAGAATGAAAAGTTTCCCATAGTTCATACAGTTTTGTGGTGTATATATTATGAACATTTATTTCTCATGGCCAAATAATGGATAGAAAGAACATTTGTAAGAAGCTTACAAAATATTTGTCTAATCACAAGCGAAAATGATATGTAAAATTAAATATAAAAGCAGTTTGTTGTAAGACTCTTCTTACAACCCAAAATTCAATGTACACAAACTGTTACTTTGCAACTCCAAAGCCTGTCTTTTAACTTACAGAAAATGCATGGCAGTCCCTCACATTACAATTTCAACATACTATGCTCTGTGACAAGCCAATCATAAATAAGTTTCCTAACTATAAATTCAATAGAGGCCATTTAGAGTAATCCAATGGGGAAAAATGCAACAAAACATGTACCTTCATAGCACCCATTTCATCGGTACTTGTTATGTAGTTTATGAAGAGCTGAATTTTCCCCACACACTCATGTTCTGGCTCTTTATAAATAGACCACCAGCGTGTTTTATCTGTCTGCACAAATTATATACATTAGCATTAATGTAGTCTCTGATCTTATACATCGTGACGGCTAACGCCATTTCTTTCAAAATGAGAAGATACAGAGAAAGGCATTGCTTACCGGATCATCACTAATAGAAGCAAGTTGAACTAAAACACGTCCTTGTACATTACCCTTGGAATCCTGAACTTCTACAATGAGATCATCCCCAGGACTTTCTGGCAGGCTGCATTCATGAAGATAACAACCAAAGCAATGCAGGAAATTTCAGACTTCAATTATAAAATGCTGTAAATTTTGATACTACAAATAATGAATTGCGCATGGAAGAGAATGACATCAACATGACAAGAGACAGCATCACACTCTTGCTCAAATAAAATAGAGAATAGTGATGTTCAACCCACAGAAATGACAAGCAAACCCCAATCTCAGAAGAACTGACAATCTTAAGAAATAAGCAATTCTCAAGGAGGAGAAAAGTTCAATTTTAGCCAGAGACGCTACATACAAGACATGCATTTCACCAGATCCTGGTTGCATTCGGAAAGCTTCTTCTTCAATTGAGCTCTTCAGTTTCAGATAACAAGAGTAAGTCTCTGTAACAAAACGTGCAGAAAAAACATATCCGTATTAAGAATGTCATATCCCAATTGATCACAAGCCTGGTAGTTTGGTAAACAGGGCCTGAAACAAAGCCCCTTTGTATCCAAGGAATACCTGAAGCTAGCTATTAATGACATTTTGTTTATGCAAAAATATTGAATCCCTAAAAATGTTGTTAAAAAAAAGAGGTACCTTGTGTGGTTTCATTCATTGAGCTGCTGCGCAGTGATGTGACTCCTGTTTTAAGAAGGCCGGACACTTGACTTACATAACGTCCACCTGCTTGCATATATGCCATACTACGCTGAGTGTAAGTGCCATGCAGAGGAACATGGGGTGCAACACGAACTTTTCTCACTGCTTCCCATCCAGCCAAAAGTGTTGACTGAAGATTGGAAGTTTTATTACGTAGGGATCCAAAATTTACACGCGATGATCCAAATGAATGAAAAGTGCATCCCGATGGTGAATCAAGCATCATCCTCACTTTACGCACTATATCAAAAAGAAGCATAGAAAACTTATTTAAATTCACCTTCCAAATAAATCAAAAAACTAGACACTGATTAATGTCAACCAATGATCCCACTAATGCATTCTTGACGCATCTAAAAGTATAATGTCAACAACAATCCCCCCAATCAAATTCTTACTCATCTAAAATTGTGGTTCAAAACAAATTATGAAAAAATGCACCCTTGGATCAAATAGCAAAAAAAAATAACTATAAGTATTTAGTGTGTCTCACAGAAAACTTCAGTTCTCTTTAAACTTCATAAAATTGTCTCTACTGTAGATGCACATAGGTTTAATAGATCCAACAGAACCATGAGATAAATCCATTGATATAATACCTTGCACCTTAATTTTTCCTACAGTTTTCTTTGGCTTAGGAGCAGACCCTTCTAGGGTAGCATCTGTGGAGCCTTTCCTCAGCAACTCCTCTTCTGGTTGTAATAGTATTTGCTGCAATCTACAACAGACATGATAAGCGTGTTATATGAAAATCAAGCAACTTTCCTACATGTTACTCAATGTTAGTTCTGGTATCACCTTCAGTCTAGAGGAAGAAAAACAACAGCAATCACCGTGAGTTTTTTTTCAATTGAGATAGTAAAATTTATTATGCCACTTACCCAAAAGCATTACGCAACAGTGAGCATTCATTATGAAGGAACTCAGGAGCTTCCACGCAACCTTTGGCCCAAGCCTGGAGGCAAAGCCGCACACAAGCCTCATATGCAATAAGGGCATGCCAAGCTCCTTGCCCACTGTAACCAACAGATAGCATTTTGCGTGTTTTATCAAACAAGACAAATTTGAAATGTTACCCCTGCATTAAGCTAATAGTGATCCATGAATGAAACTGATTCTGTAAACAACCATATACTAACCTGAGATGATACGTGGGTAAATAACTTGCTGAATTTGTTGACTGTTTGCATGAATTACCAGTTGTATCTCCAACAATCACAGAAGCGGGCCTGTGAAAGCAGTGTTGACAAGTTTTTAGCAATGGCTTAGAATAAGAACTCAACTTGAGACTTTTCACTAACCAAAACAAATCTATCAATAACAAATGAGATAAACATTGTTATGACGACCAACGAGAGAGAGAGTGTTTGTGCAAGTATACAAATGTGTACCTTGCACATTCATTCTTTGTTTGATGTACAGTGTCATGTCTATCCAGTCCCTGATTTAAGGCTGCATTAGGGAGAGGTTCCTGTGCCCTACCACGCTTATTCTCTGCTTCTACTGTGTCTCTCCTAGTAGAAGATTCAGAGCAATAGACAGGATTAGTCCGAAGGCCTGTAATAGTTGGCCCACCCATGGAACCATCAATTGGTGGTGCACTGGGCATTTCCATGTCTGACAAATTTCCAGGCCAGCCACTACTATTGTGAAGATCCTGCTGCTAGATAACACAACGGTAATTGATTTTATTACTTCCTGTTTTGGCATTATATTATTAACCTAAGAACAGAAAATATATGACTAGATCCCGTTGCAAAAACAGTTTTATCCAAATGTACAAACAGCAGTGAGAAATAATAGTGCATAACTTCATTCTATGTATATATTCTCTGGTGCTCAAAGTTGAAATAAAAATTTGATCAACAATTATTACACTTTTAGTGAGGAATAACATGTTTCAAATGCCACATTCATTCTTGGATATTAAGATAAGATGCTAGTGCCATTTGTTAATAACATCAAAATATTAATTCAAGTAATCATAGTCTTACCCGCATCTGAGTTGGATGATGCTGTGGAACAAACTCGGATGATCTTTGCTGCAATATTTTTGACCTTATTTTAGTTGCATGAGTGGTCGTATCCTGTGACAACCACAGATTGGATCAATGGATGATTATTTATAGATCACCAAAGCCAAATGAGTTTATTTCAGGATTCTACATTGCAAGAACTAAATAAGTGGTATTCTTTGCCCATGAGAATGTTTCCAAAAGAGTTGCTATATTCCTGAACATCCCAGTTTTGCACAGCAAGTATTCCTCTCAAAAAAAGAAACTTGACAAACTTCTGTACGTTCTCCACAATGAAAAAAAAAACATATAGGAAATTGAATATGCAAACCTCTTCAATATTCTCTGCAACACCCTTAAAATTGGGAACACCTGGCCCTTGGTGAATACTGGGATCTCTAGCAAAACGATCTTCAACTTCTTCAAAACTCATTCCACTTTCTGAAGACTCATCTTCAATGTATTCATTTTGTTGTCTATAATTATAACCATGAGGATATCTCTGCTCGCCTGCTCCTAAATCAAGCCGATTGCCAAAGTTCCTTTGCTCTGGTGACTCATTAGAGAAATGCTGCTGTCTCTGAGAGTGCAATGAGGAATTGCCATAAGAGTACAAATAATCACCTGTATATGTTTCTCTGCGTTGCGTAGGGGGCATCGACCGGCGTGCCATACCAGTGCCATTATAACCATTTTCAATGTTTCTATAATGATTTCCAAATTGATCTTCCTGTGGAGAAGAGTCACCAGAATATCTTCCATATTCTCGCTCCCCGCCAGAGTCTGATGTTTCTTCATATTCTGAGGTATGACTACCAACATTCTCTTTGACAGCAGCATCTCGAGCTGATCGAGAACTGGGAATCGTACCGGGTAGGACACGAGCACTCCGCAACTGTGATGGAGGAAGGCCAAAGCCTCGGCTTCCACTTCGGTCATTGTAAACAGTATCCATACTATGAGTAGGATGCTGTGCTTGTGTGGGATGTCGTTTAGTCTCCGCACCCTGCATAAAGTTAATTTCCTCCAAATTCAAACTCTGGATCTCAGGCAAGTTTGTTGCAACATATTCGACTCAATTAAAATTCTCTTAAAGATGTCTTGTCCCTTACCAACTCATCTCAACCAGGTTTCCATTATAATTGAAAGATCAAAAACAAATTTATAATATAAATAAAGATTGCTCACATGCACAAAAGCAAAGATCTTTAAAAGTCGGCTTTATCTCTGTTTTCCATGAGGAAAAGCTTTGATCTAAGTAAATATCAGCTTAATTAGTATTATGAAATAAAGAAAAAATAAACTGGATTTTGAGTTCTCTGGTTCTATTTTCACCTTCCGTTTTGTAACGCTTACTATCGAATTCAGTTGGAAGCGAAAAGAATATCTGAACAGCAATAACAACTAAACATATACTACTGAAATCCACTATATAGTAAAGATCAGCTACATTTCCCTTTAAACTATCAAAGCAAAAGAGGGAATGCTTTGCTCACCTTTCTAACCCAGTTAATGGCGCTGGAATCTAGCCCTTCCGTGAACATCATCCTTGTCAAACGCTATTCTCCGATTTAGCCAGCTTCAAGTTGGGGCAAAAGCATTGAAGACCAGTAATTTCATATACAACCAAAAACAAAGCCGCCGACCAACTCCACCCCTGCAAAAATGCTTAAAACCTCTCCAGCAGCACCACAATTCAGTAAGTTACCTACAATCTGCCGCCTATTGAAGCAGGGAAGTTCAAAACCTGGTAAAAACTCCAATGTATTTCCTTCCTTCTCAGGAAAAAAGAAAAACCCTCATCTGACATTAATCCTTCATTGTTTCCAAGAGTTCTACCGATTTCAGGCTCCCAAAGCTTATGCTGCTACCTACCACATTTCAAACTACCACCTAGCTTTATTTTCCTCAGACGGTTTTTAAGATCTTCCACTATGAAAAACACAAAATAAACCAGCCTACAAACTCGTACCAGCTCTGCAGCGTTCCATCTTCGTTTTTTTTATTATTTCTTGCTTTTCTTTTTTCACTGGAAAACAATAATCTGTACACAATTTAAAAATCTCCTTTCTGAATTAAGCGCGATTACCACGCCACGTCTGACATTTCCGTTGCAAATTATTTCGGGACCCGCTGCCCACGTCGGATTTTGCCCTACTTTGACGACCGTGCATCATGCCACGTCAGCAGACTCATGACTGAAGATACGGTTGAAAGAGTTTGTCGGTCTGCAATTTGACGGTCACCCGTACTTGTTGTTATATGAAAATTTTATGACGGTTTGGTGATTTTACATTTTAAAAAAATATTTCCAAAATCTTATGTAATTTTTTCATATTTGAATAATATAAAAATTCTTAATAATAAATGTTAAAATTCTGAATTTTATGAACATTACAAATTTCTAAATTTATCTTTCATATTTAGACAAGCTTATTAGAAATATTAAAATTTTAAATTAATTATATTTCTGAATTATATAAAAAATTATAAATTATTCATACATTTTATATTAAAATAATTGAAAAAATAAGAACAATTATATTCTATATTTCTAAATATTTTATATCAATTCATAAATTGACAAGTTTAAATTAATGATAACAAATTTCTACAATGCATAGCAATTAATTAATTACACATTTTTTTTGAGTAGATTGTATAAAAAAAAATCATCTAACTTTGAATCATATTCTATAATGCCTACCCAATCAAAGAGACTTGAACTAACACTTAAATATATGTGCAAAAAGAAAAATAATTTACAAATGATGTAACAAATCAATTTATATGACCTTAATAAAAATTTAAACTGACCTAAGTCCAATAATTGGTCTACACATTGCAACTTCTCATTTATCTCTCTTCTATCGCGCTTTGAATTTGATGCTTATTGGTCATTTTTTCACTTTTTGTACCTTTAACTAGAATATATGAATTTTAGAAAAAAAAATTACTAATTTACAATATTAGTATGTACTATGTATTTAAGACCTTTTTAGTTAATTTTCCACTTTTTGAACCTTTAAAATAGAATATATGAATTTTAGAAACTTTTTTTTATTAGTATGTAATATACATGTTTTATAGACACTTTTTAGTTAATTTAAGAGCTTTTTTGATGTATTACTACTTTATAAATATTTTCTAATTTAATAATTTTTTCCACAAATAAAAGCTTTTGATTTAAGACCAAAATGTTATAAAAAAATTCATATGACAATTTAATATTAAATTATTCGATAATATTTTATTTTACAATCAATCTTTTTCATAAAACGTAAAATCAAAACCATTAAAATGAACAAAGAGTCCACAATCTGATTCAAAAACATTTACATTTAGTAGTTATGGCTTCTGGGTTTGTTTATGGCTTTTGAATTTTGACTGTGTAGCATTTTCCATCAACGTTTAATTTATATTTTTTTTCACAAATGGATAATATTTTATTTTACAATCAATCTTTTTCATAAAACCTAAAATGAAAGGCATTAATATTTTATTTTACAATCAATCTTTTTCAGAAATATTTACATTATAAGATGCATGAAATTTGCATAAATTTTTACTAATAATTTGTAGTTATGGTTTCTAGATTTTGACCGTGTAGCATTTTCCATCAATCACACTCCACGATCTATCATAATGATACATTATAAGTATGAATTTTAAAAACCTTTTAACACTAATAAAAATACGACCATTGAAACCGTCAAATCCTAGGGAGAGCTCAACGGACTTCACCGTTTTAGAGTCATGTGACGGTTGTTGTGTGACGGGGTGTCCTCTGCAAATGCGCAGTTTTAATGAGGAAAAGGGCGTCCAAGTTTGACGGCTTTTGAATCGGAAAATGGACGCATGGGGAATTAATTAATTAATTAGCCATATTAAGTCCGATAACTTTGCCGGTTTTAATGACGTAATGGCGAGGTAGTGCTTTTGTCGGTGCATGGTGGGCCCACTGAATAAAAACTGTGTAAAATAAAATTTTAACTATTTAAATACAAATAGGTTGAAAAAATAAATTCAAATAGTTGATTATAACCCTAGTCAAAGTAATAGTTACAGCATGTGCGGGTTGTCTTTTCTTATGCTAGCGGACATCTTTTTAAAGGAGGTGAGACAAAAAGGAGTAATGTTTATTCAAATTTGGAATATGGTATCCCTATACCTAGTACAATATAATATATAGATTCTTAGAATAATTTTTTCATCTTTAAAGAAAAAAGAAAGGAGAGTTGTAGATGTATTTTAATAAAGGAAGGTTAATAAATAATAATAATAATAGAATAATTTAATTGTTGGAATTGGAATGTTATGATGGTATGGTTGTTATGATCATTAGTTTAATCAATATTCAATTTCATTTAGGTGCTTTATGGTCATCGTTCATAATTCTATGGTCAAACATGTTTACCTCTCTTTAAAACAAGTGTGTACTTCACTTATAGTACATTGTAATAGAAATATATGAATTATTTAATAATTAGTCTTGTAATTATCAAAAAAAACTAATTTTATTAGAAAATCACTTTAGAAATATTAGTTTCCCGAAGAAATTGGAGAATTGTTATAAAATATTAAGAAATTATTCAAAAATATTTAAGAGATATTAATCTTCCAAATAATATTAGAAAATTGTTTGGAAACATTAATATTCTCTTAAAAAAGATAAGCCTTTCCTAATGTAAAGAATTATTAGAAAAGATTAATCTTTTCAATTTAATAATGTATAAAAAATAAAGTATTTTGATTGGTGGAAATTAATTGGCACAAGTGAATGCAATAGTATTGCCTGCAACAAGTACAATAAATGAATACATAATGTTTACCCTCTTTAATCACACCATGTGTGGAATGTCTTTTCTTTGGTAGCAAATTATAGTATGTGTATACTAGTATGTGTATACTAGTATTTGCATAGTATGCAAATGCTTATAGAAAACTAGAAATAATTTAAAGTAAAGAAAATAATAAAAATAAATTAAATTAATTGTTGGTATATGCATGTTGTGATTATTAAGTTGTAGAAGTGTTGTTCTTGTCATCAACCTCATTCTAGTGTTAATGTTGAATGGTCAAATGGGGATGAGGCACTCTTTGTGACCTCATTGTTCATAACTTGGGGTCAAAATTGTTTTTAAAAAATAATAAATGAAATACTTACGACATATATATAGTGTTTTTTATGGTAGGGACATCTTTATAAAGGAGGTGAGACAAAAGGAAGAACAAACAAACATATTTATTCAAACTTGGTATGTATGATATTTATACCTAGTGAAATATATAATTTATTGGAATAAAGTTTTCATCTTCAAAAAAGGAAGGAGAGTTGTAGAGAATCTTGTAGACAGGGAAAGACATACATATCTCAATAGAAAAACACTAATAAATAACATAAAATTAAGAAAATAATAAAATTAAAATAAATCGATTGCTCGTATTGGCATGTTGTAATTGTTGAGTTGTGGTGGTAGAAATTGAGTGGCACTTCATCTTTAAGTGTGTATTGTATGAGGTTGTTCATAGACAATATGAGGAAAATTTGAATAAATGAGCTATTTGAGGATACAAGACTTCGCAAAATTGAGGGCTTCTTGATCAAGATCCACAAGAGAAGAGTTAACAATTAAAAGACCTTGAAAAATGTTAGTGATGTTGTTCTTGGTCCCATAGACTAATGGTCTTGTGGACATCATTAAAACTCATGCATTCATTCATTCAACCCTTTTTGGATGTTATTGTTGAATGGTTAAGTGAGAATGAAGTCCCTATTTGTGACCTCACCAACTCAAGTCAAAAGAACTTGCCCATTTAAAAAAATAATAATTTGAATAGATGAAATAATTTAAAAATAATATTTTATATTTTAATTTTTATATCTTTTAAGTAAAATATGTTAATTTTTTAATAAAAATTATTTTGTGATGAAATAAAATATATTAAAATTAATATATTTTAGATATTTTTAAGATAGATGTATCTAACATACATATGATAAGATTGCATAGTTTTCTCTTTTAGTGTTACGGCCCTCCTCTTTAATAATTGTCTATAGCAGAAAAGTATATTAGATTTTTCTCTTTTGTAGTTTATATTATTTTTGTTGATGTTTTAGATGTATGGTCTTTACATACAATAAATGATTTTTTTTATACATTTAATGATCCGAAATCAAATCTATCATTCATTGTACAAGTATGTCTAACTTAATTTTAATGGATATATTGAATATTTGTATTTTTTCTTAAATTTTGAGATGTTTCTATGAACTTATAAAAAAGTAAATGATGTTTTACATAAATAGATTAGATTAATAAAAATAAAAATAATTAAGCATTATTAACCTATATTAATTTTAGAAACGTGTCAATAAATGAATAGTGACAATTAAATAAGAAGAATTCAAACCTTTAATTCTAATAAGAGGGAATGAGGGCGGTGAATTAGTCTACAAAGAACTCAAACCTTTAATTCAATTATAAAATCTTTAAACTAGTCGACAACAATAAAAGATAAATCAATGGGCACTAATGCATTACAAAAAACACCATATTTATGTGGAAAACCCAACAAGGGAAAAACCACAGTGAGAAACCTCACAGTATGTGAACAAGTATTACAATTTGTTTTAAATCTCACTACTTAAGGAAGCACACTATTATATGATTGACTTGTTGCAGAGATTCACTATCTCAAAGCAAGATAAAAGGACCTACTAAGGAGATTCACTATCTCGAAGTAGAAACATGAGAAAATGAATTACAATGAATAAGCCTTCAGCTAACAACTTCCAATAGTCTCCTTAGAATGAAGGTGCTCTTGGCATCCTCCCTTAAGCAACCCATTAATCAATTTGGATCCAAAACTTCCACCACACACTTTTCTAGGTTAATTTTGCATCTCATACATCGACACATTTGCAACTAATTTGATCTTATATATACACTCCTTAAGCAAATAAAACATCGTAGTAGGTAACTACAGATAACTAATCACCTCATCAAGTTGGCCTCCAAAACATATTGCGGTGAAAGTGATCCAAACTAGGAGATATAATAGACCTGAAACAAAATATTGCATCTTCCTATGTGACCCCAAAAATTAAATATATTGGTACACAACTTCCAAAATAATTTACACAATATAGATTGTAGTGGGAAAAAGGAGGACCCAAAGAAAACTCATCACAACCTTCAATTCTAGTGCAAACCCTCAAACACATGGCACAAGTAACAAAATAGTCTTTGTTGGCCAAATATCCACAAATCACCCAAAAGGCCAACTCCAAACAAAATGTAGCTCCAAAATATCAATCATTGTCATGTGGACCACATAGAGATGTTCCTTGAACATTAAACATCATTTCCAAATATTTTTTGCATACTATCATGACAACACAAGCAAGTGCAACTAAATAGATACAAAGCAGTACTACATGTACACGAAAGGTCGAGAAATATAATCATGAGATTTAAAGTATTGTTAATCATGCGTGTAGTACACTTTATCACCTAGAATATGAATTGAGGGAATACATAGACATTATAAGCATGTACACCAAGATTCAAGAGTAGAAACATCAATGCAGAGAGATGTAGAACATTTTCTGGACTAGTCCTGATAGACTCCCAAACAACCAACACATTGCATTTACCAAAAACATTGTTGCAACACCAAGGACTTAAAAAGATAGAAGTGCAACGTCCAAACCAATGGACCATATAATTAAATTCGGAGGAATGTAGAGAATTATTCTAGACAATATTCAAATATCTTCCCTATATTTTCACAATTTAGCAACTTGCAAGATTATAACATCCTTGTAGGAAATCTAATAGTTCTAATTTAGCAACTTGCAAGGATTATAACATCTTTGTACAAAATCATTTGATCACTCAAGAACAATAGAAAAATAGCATGTAGCATGGACAACACCATCATTAACATATCTACTTCATCATCATGCTTCTAATCCTTATCTTAATACTTATAATCATCATCTTAATGCTTTTAATCCTCGTATTAATACTTTTAATCCTCTTAATATGATATCATTGTGATATTATCTCTATTGACAATCAACGAATCTCATCATCACCACCTCTATTCTTGAACATATCACATCATCATTATCATTACATAAGTGCAAGTATCAATGATACCACAACCCATCAATACCAATGAGGGTTGACATTCGACCATAAAGTACATCATCACAGTTAAAAATTGAAAACAAAAATTGAACACAAGGCATCAATGATCACATATCACCATAACGTCAATCTTCAATAATCTCCTCAATGTTGGCCCAAAATGCTAAGGGTTGACATCAATGACAATACCACAACCTTCAACAATCTTGATATTAATGACAACATATTGCCAACATATTTCTTTTATATTAATGAATGTCCCAAAATTAAACACGTGTAAATAAATTTCAAGACTAATATTAAGCATCATGGGTTTGATTCCAATCGCCACAAATGTGATCCCTAATATCCCAAGAAAGGTCAAAATTAATTTATGTATTGTGCTCTTATATTGAATATTTTTGTTTTTATTTTTCATATAATTTGGGATGTCCCACATGGTGGAAATATTTGAGATAGTTTTGTTACAATTAAGGCAACACACACAACTGAGAGGGGGGTGAATCAACTGTGTCCCAAAACTTCAAATCTGCATCCAACTTTTAATCTTAATCTCGGATGTGAATAATAAACATTAATGCAAGATCACAACACATAACACCAAGATTTTTGATGTGGAAACCCAGTTAAGGTAAAAACCATGATGGGGATCAAACCCACAAGATGATGTACTTTGTTAAAAGCATTATACATTGTTAGGGGTATTACAAGGGGATTGTAGGTGCATTCAAACACACTATCAAGAGCTCACTGCTCAAATACAACAAGGGTTGCAACCCAAACGAAGGATCACTGCCTTACAACAAGTATATGAACAACAATCCATCATGGACTACAATCCACTAATCATGAACTGAATGATAGCATATTTGTCATGTCAATACAATTCCAATTAAGTACATAAAATCTCTGCCTCAATTGCAAATCCCATTCATACCTCTTCTCATAGCCATCAATACATCATACTCGCATACTCCCACCATTACCACACTCTTTGTAATTACAAATGATTACATCCTTTTATACATTACATAAACTTATTTCCTTAAGGTCGGCCAAGGACCTAATTACAAAATATTAATTCATTACAACTCAATATACATTGTGATCTATTGAATGTCGACTAAGACATACAATTATCCATAAAAAAATCCTCAAACATTCTCTAGATACATAAATCACATCACAATCCTTAGCAACACGCTACACCATCATGTCAGCCAAGAACAATAAGAACAACAACACACTACATGAAAATCACCAAATATGATCACATAACCCAATGTGATCCAACAACACAATTAGGACACGGTCTAGAAACATCAGCAAGCAACATGAAATACCACGACGACAACAAAAACAAATCTATCTCAGAATTCACAAATATCTTTGCATTGTTCATCAGGAATACCAATCAATATCCTCTAACACTTAAGAAAAATAGATTGCCAACATCCAAATCACAAACCACTCAAGCTAAGGACACACATCCATGTCCTAAACTCAACACCAGGTTAGAAACCAAAAATATTGCATAACCAATCCAAGAACTGTAATATTGTCTCTATCTGAATAACCAAAATACCAGTCTCTGATAAATCATTCATAGCTTACTCAAACCAACATGCTAACCTTTGTTAATTTGCATGGACCAACTAAAGACATCTTTGAAACCATCTATACCTTCGCAACATCTGATCTTCAATACAGTAGCCATACCAAAACAATCTTCTCACATAATACCAAGAACATTGTCACCAACAATCGGAATATGCTGACATCAATGAAAAAACATTAATTTTAGCACATATTAGCAATATCCAACAATATCCCCCTTTGGCATTTTGATGACAACATATAATGTGAAAAACCAAATCAATGCACAAAGAAACCATATCAAAAATACTACCAACAATATCCACAATATATCTTTAAGAGTCTCTCTAACAAACCTTCTCAATCAGAAAAAAAATTCTCCACCTTAGAGTCACATTTGTTTTTCACATATCTCTCCCCCTTTGAAATCAATGATGAAGGCACATATATGGACTAAGTCATGGAAGCCAAAAATATAAACAAGCATTTTTCCTCTAAATCTGAACAACTGACTCATCAAGTTGACTACTCCACTGAGTAGCAACCACCAAAACATTAATCCAGAATAATGATTATATATGTAAGTACACTGGACTAATGCAAATAAATGCATCTATCGCTCTGATGGGGGGGAGGGGGGAAATCACCCCGAGCTTACCTCAGAGATACTCAAAAGTATCCTTTGGAAAGGGCTTCATGAATATATCTACAATCTGCTCTTTAGTAGACACATATTCCAATCTGAATTCCTTTTCAGTTACCTTATCTCTCAACAAATGATATTTGATAGAGATATGTTTTAATTTGAATGAAACACAATATTCTTTTAAATATTGATAGCACTTAAGTTGTCACAATAGATAGCAATCTACTCAGCGATACTTACTCTGATATCTTTCAACATTATCTTCATTCATATCACTTGTATGCAATTAACAAAAATATCAACATACTCAACTTCAGTAGTAGATTGTGATATACAATTTTGCTTTTTACTTGCCCATGAAACTAACCCTTTTCCCAAAAATAATGCTCTACCACTTGTGTTAGTTTTGTCATCCACATTACCTTCCCAATCTGCATCTGTAAAACCACTCAATGTAAAATCATCATCCCTATCATACCATACGCCATAATCAATTGTTCCTTTCAAGTATTTGAATATCCTTTTAACATCAACAAAATGTGATTCCTTCGGTTATTCTTGAAATCTTGCAACAATGAAAACTACATTCATAATGTCAGGTTTGGTCTATGTTAAGTACAATAATTTTTTGATCATTGATATGTATCTTGTTTTATTTTATTTAGGGTAATCATCATCCTTTGTCAATTTGCAACCAGTAATCATAAGAGTACAAACAATTTTTGAATCATCCATACCAAATTTATTCAAAAATTATTTCACATACTTGGGCTGAGATGAAAATTCCTTTATCAAATTGTGTAATGTGCAAACCAAGAAAGAATTTAATCTCACCTATCATGGACATCTCAAACTCTTTTTGCATCTCACCGTCAAATGCTTTACTCAACTTGTCATTTCCACCAAAAATGATATCATCCACAAAGACTTCAACAATCAAAATATTTGTTAATCTCTAAGTTTTATTGATGATTAGTGACCAACACTTAGTCATTCACTTAGGAACTTTTAGTTGGCTATCACTGTGGCCAAGCTAAAACTATGCAAGGTCGAGCAACATTGCCGAGCAATTTTCAGTTTGCCTAGTTACATTGCCGAGCCGAGTAGGATACAGAGATGTTAAGTGCCGAGCGACAGAGAAGTCAAGTGCCAAGAAGAACAGTTTTTGTATACATGTCTGGAATGATTCAAACTTCAAGGATAAGTGATATGGCCGACTTGTATAAGCTTTTGTTGGGCCGACTTATGTATGCATTTAATATTCTTCTACAGAGTTAGTTATGCATTTAATTGTTTTATCATATGCATGATCTATTGTAAACATTAATTGTAATACCATCAAGATATGGGTATCAGATCTTGATCGTTGATCTAGATCTAACTATCAGACTTGAACGGATATATTAGATTGCTTCTAAACCCTATTTTGTAAGAGTGTAAGGAGAGAAGACGAAGTGTGTGGTGACTACATTTTTGAAGTGAAATGCACAGAGGGTTATTTTGTTAAGAAGCAGAGATCAAGCAAAGTGACAACATAGTGAACAACAGAGTAAAGTTATATCAGATTATGAGATTATAGAAGGTACTGGAAAGAGGAGATCCGTCATCAGCATCAGAGTGCATAACAAAGGATCAATACTTGAGACATTCTAATCATTGTATCAGGTGAAAATCTCTTAATAGAGTGGTTCTAGCAGACCTTTCTTTATCTCCTAACAAAGTGCTTACTTTATTGTAAGTTGAAATCCTTTAACAGGGTAGATTGTAATGATCTTTGGCTCTTAACCAGGTAGACCTTTAACAGGGTAGATTACATTTTGTAATCAACATTTGTAGCCTTAACAGGCACACTTTATTACTGCAGTAGTGGAGAATTTTGTGGGTCTCATCCCCACCCCAGTTTTGCCTATTTGGGTTTCTGGGTTACCAAGTTATTGTGTTATGTGTTATTTATTTCATTGTGTGGATGCTATCTGAGATTACATTAGATTCATATATGTATGAATGTGGATCAATTTGTTTTAAGTGTTTA
>MU225025.1:610093-624185 GCA_018584345.1 Thuja plicata | reverse complement strand
TTGTGCAGCCTATTGTTATATCCTTATTGAGAATAAATATTTGTGTGCCTCATGTAGTATGTAACCTTGGAAAGAAGATTTTAACTCGTATAACTTTACCTTTTGTAAACCATTTTAGGTTCAAAATGTTATAGAGATTATATAATTTAATCTTCACATCATTCCTATATGTGTAGCTTTTTTGTTTATCATCTCTTTTGATTCCTATATGTGTATCTTTTTTGTTTATCATATCTTTTGAACTCTAATTTACTAGTGTTTTGTTGATGCCAACATTAAGGAGTCGAGGTTGTAGAAGCCTTGAGAGAATTAAAGTTGGTCCCTACATCTATGGTTTTCTTGTTTATCATTTCACATAACTCGATTACCAATATTCTCTTTATGCCCACTACTACTCTAGTTTTGTTGATCCTCACAACCAATCAAAAGGTGTATAGTCTAATATCCACATAGTGGTTTTTTTTTCATGCCCACTTGTACTCTAGTTTTGTTGATGTCCATGGCCAATCAAAAGGTGTATAGTCTAATGTCTACCTAATGTTATGTTACGTTGGGTGAAAAATATACTCATCACATATTTTTCCCTTTTGTTTTTAATTTATTGTGGAGAAAGCATGCCAAAGGACAAATATACATGATGACATGTAGTTGGTTCCATTACTGTATACATGGACTCGTATATCCTTTTTGAATATGTAGTTTTCATGTATTTTTTTATTTACATGCTTTGAGATACATAATTCATTATATGATTCACATGCACCTTAAAGTGAGGGCAAAATTTATGGTAAAACTTGTATATTCATACCAATTCCTATTTAGTTTTTTCATTTTGAGAGGATGATAAGATAAAAATACATATAAAAAAAGATTCAGTTTTGTGTGAACTTGGACACATTCCCTATATTATTATCCATCCCCATTTACAACATTTTTATACCTTTTTATCTCCATTCTATCCTATACCCATAATTTTGACCCTAAAATCTCAAATCTCAAATCTCAAATCTCAAATTTCAAATTTCAAATTCAAATTTGGTTTATTTCCCCCCATTTCACTAGTTGTTATGAGTTGACTAAACATATATTTGTGCAGCCTATTGTTATATCCTTATTGAGAATAAATATTTGTGTGCCTCATGTAGTATGTAACCTTGGAAAGAAGATTTTAACTCGTATAACTTTACCTTTTGTAAACCATTTTAGGYTCAAAATKTTATAGAGMTTATATAATTTAATCTTCMCATCATTCCTATATGTGTAGCTTTTTTGTTTATCATCTCTTTTGATTCCTATATGTGTAGCTTTTTTGTTTATCATATCTTTTGAACTCTAATTTACTAGTGTTTTGTTGATGCCAACATTAAGGAGTTTTGGTTGTAGAAGCCTTGAGAGAATTAAAGTTGATCCCTATATCTATGGTTTTCTTGTTTATCATTTCACATAACTCGATTACCAATATTCTCTTTATGCCCACTACTACTATAGTTTTGTTGATGCTCACAACCAATCAAAAGGTGTATAGTCTAATATCCACCTAGTGTTGTGTTTTTTTCATGCCCACTTGTACTCTAGTTTTGTTGATGCCCATGGCCAATCAAAAGGTGTATAGTCTAATGTCTACCTAAATCTCTGTTACGTTGGGTGAAAAATATACTCATCACATATTTTTCCCTTTTGTTTTTAATTTATTGTGGAGGATGCATGCCAAACGACAAATATATATGATGCCATGTAGTTGGTTCCATTACTGTATACATGGACTCGTATATCTTTTTTGAATATGTAGTTTTCATGTATTTTTTTTATTTACATGCTTTGAGATACATAATTCATTATATGATTCACATGCACCTTAAAGTGAGGGCAAAATTTATGGCAAAACTTGTACATTCATACCAGTTCCTATTTAGTTTTTTCATTTTGAGAGGATGACAAGATAAAAATACATATAAAAAAAGCTTCAGTTTTGTGTGAACTTGGACACATTCCCTATATTATTATCCATCCCCATTTACAACATTTTTATACCTTTTTATCTCAATTCTATCCTATACCCATAATTTTGACCCTAAAATCTCAAATCTCAAATCTCAAATTTCAAATTCAAATTTGGTTTATTTCCCCCCATTTCACTAGTTGTTATGAGTTGACTAAACATATATTTGTGCAGCCTATTGTTATATCCTTAGTGAGAATAAATATTTGTGTGCCTCATGTAGTATGTAACCTTGGAAATAAGATTTTAACTCGTATAACTTTACCTTTTGTAAACCATTTTAGGCTCAAAATGTTATAGAGCTTATATAATTTAATCTTCGCATCATTCCTATATGTGTAGCTTTTTTGTTTATCATCTCTTTTGATTCCTATATGTGTAGCTTTTTTTGTTTATCATGTATTTTGAACTCTAATTTACTAGTGTTTTGTTGATGCCAACATTAAGGAGTCGAGGTTGTAGAAGCCTTGAGAGAATTAAAGTTGATCCCTATATCTATGGTTTTCTTGTTTATCATTTCACATAACTCAATTACCAAGATTCACTTCATACCCACTAGTACTCTAGTTTTGTTGATGCTCACAACCAATCAAAAGGTGTATAATATAATGTCTACCTAGTGTTGTGTTTTTTTCATGCCCACTCGTACTCTAGTTTTGTTGAAACCCATAAGCATGTCCCTCTTAAGTAAGGTTCCTTCCTTACTCCTAAGGAACAACATGCATGTCCCTCCAAAGAAGGATGTCCCTCCTAAATAAGGTCTCTACAAACAATATAAACATCACAATGTTTCTAAATATAAGTCCACATATAAAACTTTCTAAATATAGGTCCACATAAAACTTGCTAAATATAATCACAATGTTTCTAAATAATAAAACTTGCTAAATATAATCACAATGTTTCTAAATATTGGTCCACATATATAGAACTTTATCCTTTATATATCATAATATAGGTTCACATATAAAAATGTATTCTTTAAATACCATTTTATTCATCAAATTATATAGGCATATATGCTCACATATAAAAATGTATCCTTTAAATATCATTTTATTCATCAAACTATATAGGCATATAGGCACACATATAAAAATGTATCCTTCAAATATCATTTTATTCATCAAATTATAGACAGAATGAAAAGCCTATTAAGATATAAATACCTATCATACTAAAAACCTATATGTCTATTAAGATAGAAATGCCTCTCATACTAAAATTTGATTTAGCATTTAGTTGTGTGAGGGCCGCGCGAACGCGAGACCCCTCTATCACAAATTATGACGTGCACTCTCCACAATGGGAGATGCTAGGCAGAGCCCCCTTCCAGTGTGCAATGAAGGTGCTCTCCCTAGGCCATCGGCCTCCCTGATCACCGATTGACCCCGCCCAGGTAAGTATGCTTTCAATCTACCCACTCCCTCAATTTTATACACTCCTTACACCCTTTTTTCTCTTCGCGCCGCGCATGTGGGATAAACAATACAGCCCTAAATAATCAATTGCATTCTTCATTTCACTCTGTGATCTAATTTTCTTCATTCTTTTCAACTGTCAAGTTTTGTAAGCGGATCGGACTGCAATTTGGGTAAATTTATACATTACTTTTCAAGTAGTTATTGGGAATTTCCCTCAAATTTTCTTCGTTCTTTCCAACTGTTGAGTTCTGTAATCGGATCAGACTGCAATTTGGGTAAATTTATACATTACTTTTCAAGTAGTTATTTGGAATTTCCCTCAAATTTTCTTCATTCTTTCCAACTGTGAAATTCTGTAAGCGGATCAGACTGCAATTTGGGTGAATTTATACATTACTTTTCAAGTAGTTATTTGGAATTTTCCTCAAATTTTCTTCGTTCTTTCCAACTGTGAAGTTCTGTAAGCGGATCGGACTGCAATTTGGGTAAATTTATACGTTACTTCTTAAGTAGGTATTTGGAACTGTGCTCAAAGATTGTGTATGTGCTGTGGCTTTGAAGTTTTTATATTGAGATGAATGCATTCCCATTGAATTCTGGTTTCCTATGCTTTCTTGTGCTTGCCATATCTGTTCTTTCCTATTATTTCACTATCTGTACAGTATGATTTCACTGTTTGAATGTTCTTCTAGCATATGTTCTTTCTTATGATTTCACTGTTTGTATATGCTTCTTATGCCTGTTCTTTCCTATGATTTACAACTACGGCTTTTCACTTTTGAGGTTCTATAATTTCTGGCTTCATCACAATCCTTTTCAATTGTTTTTCACACATGAAAGAATTTTAATGTATCAAAATGTGTTTTTCTTATTTTTTACATAAAATGGCACAATCATTAAACATAAATCGGTATTTGATTTTTTAGCATTTTTATAGTATTTTGGAGATGGATTACGAGAATCAAACTAGTAAAAATTAAGGAAAATCAATGGGCTTTTGGTCTGCTCATGAAGTTGAATGGTTCTCAATGAGCCCACCAGAAATCAAGTCATGCTGAGTGCAAGGCTCCAACATCATAAGGGATGAGGCCGCAATCTGCCCCTCACGTTTTTTGAGGTATGGATACCCCTCAGTCCTTGACTCTTAGCTGAAGAGGTTTCAGGCACCAGTGCGCCTGTATGAGGTTGCTTCATAGGTCTGAACCCTCCATAAAAAAAATAAAAAATAAAGTAAAAATCTACTTCTGAGGAGAAAAGTGTTCATAAACAATGTCAATTATGTCACTTAGAAAGTTAGAACATTAAAGATATCCAAAATGAAACTTTTGTTTTTATAGAAGCAGGAAAGGTTAACATATAAGCTCCCTCTACAAGAAAAGGCAAAGATTTCCTATCTTTTAGAAATGTAAAGGCAAATATTTCATAGCTTATGTAATATAGTCAATCACTGATTTGGAGTATATTATTATTGATATTAAATAATTAGTTGCATTCTTTTAAGTTATGGTAGTTTTGAGAAGTTATATTGGGAAGGCTTTATCAAAGTCATATTGAAATATATTGAAAATTCATTTTCAATAATATAATTATTTTTTATTATGTAAATGTAGATGTTTATAATTTTTTCAATAATTTTAACGTTCATAGCTGAAGTACTTCTAAAATCATCCGAGTGTTCTTAAAAATATCAAGTGTTCTTAAAAATAGAGGGAGTTATTGTATTACAATATTGTCTTTCTTTTGTTTTCTAGACTAGCACCATTACACTTTCTCTTCATGTAAATACTTAACAGGTTGAAATATGATAACACACCTCAAATACTAATAATTGATTTAGAACATGAAAGGGGTGTCTCGAATCACCCTCAATGAATAAATAACAAATCTTAATGCAATAACCATGATATTTGTGCTTGTTTAATTTTAAATATTAAACATGTATGGATCATTAAAATAAGAATTTCATAAGTAAAATAGATATTAGTTGAAAGTTAAAGTGAAAGAAATACAATCTATCATATATAAGGTCGCGCTGAAAGGCACATTACTTTATTAATAAATATATTTTTGTATGTTTGTGATTAAGACACACCATTTATTTATATAGTTTAGGAATTGTAAAGGATAATCAAATGAAGATTTATGAAGATGCATTACTCTCTCTCTCTCTCTCTCACACACACACACACACACACACACATCAAAAGATCAAAGATCTAGCTTATTTTGATTAAGGAGTTGATAATGTGTATTGTGACATTGAGGTTGTTTAGTGAATATCATGTAATATAAAATTTCTAATACAAATATATTAGTCATGCCATGTTTGATATAATCTATAGAATAATCGATATAAAGCTTATATGATTTAATCTTCACATCATTCTCACCTTAATTTTCTCTAATTTTAAAAAATTTCACACCTCTAAAATGTTTTGGATTGGATATCTTTTGTATTTCATACTCCTTTCATAAGATCATATTTTTTAGATAGTTGTTAATTGTTATGAGCAGAGGTTATAATCCTTCACACCTAATTTTTTGTGTTTTAAATTCTACAATCACAACAAAAGTAGTGTCACGTTTCACTTTACCAATATTTTGTAATTATTTTTAGTAATGAACAAAATTTTCTACAATGGGTTTTCTCTCCTAAAAAATGTTAAATTATTTATAAAATAAAGTGTTAAGTTTAAAACCTAATAAAAATCATTGTAAAGCATTTTCTTATTTGTGTCATTATAGCAAACACAAAGTCACATCAAGTAACACAATATGGGAGATCACATTACATGCAAGAAAACACAAAAAACAAAGCATCTACTACACAAACGAGTCAGTCTAGCAAATCAACTACCTCTAAATCTTGCTCAATACCATTTATGGATGGTGGAAAAAATGGCAAAGAAGCTACAACTAGCACAATAGATGGGGCTATGTATAGTGCCAAATATGGACCCTGCTCTAATGATAGATCACAATGTGTGTCACTAAAAGCTAAAGTTAATGCTTTTAAAAATATCAAAGATAAATCATCATCGGTTTTCTCAACAATTTCAACATCATCACCGTAATGGTCATCTAAATTAATCACAACGTGATGCTTTGCTCTAATGATAGATTTAACTTTTGACGAGTTTGGGCACGATTAGGCTTGTCTCTAGGATAGGATGATGGTAAGGAAGACTGAGAAGGCAACATCAAATCAACATTCAAACTGCTTAGGAGAAGAAACATTTTTTTAAGCAAGCTCACAAGCCTTGACACAATGTTTTGTTGATGTTCTCTAGCACTACAATTTCGTTAGTTACGACTTGAGGCTTTTGTAGAAGAAGGTTGGGAATCACTCAAAATCAGTTCATTTTCTTCCTTTGTTGCAGGAACAAAAATAACCACTAAAGGTTAGAGATAGAAGGTGTTAGACATTTTTCTCTTTATCCTATATAAGATTGTGGAGGTCGAGCCACAACATATATGAGAGGAATGTTAGGCTCGTAGGAAGGAGTCTTGGTCGAGGACACAGTTCACCCATCACCTACAGAGAAAGACAAGTTACCTCTATATCTATAGACGATGAAGAATCCTGAGGAGTAATAGTCAAAGCAGATCTTGAAGGATTACCTAAAGATAAGTTAGAGATTCTATTAGATTTGAAGTTTTGATAGGAAAGGAATATGATGGCTTGATGAGGATTAAGCGATTGAGGTATTTGAGGCTAAAACAAATCAAGGTTGAAGTTTCCACTATTAGATAATGATGCGGGAGCATTCTGGGGTAGTTGGAAATCCTGTATCACCAAAAATATGGTTTGGTTTTGGTTTTTGGTAGCAAGCTCGGTTGGAGACCTAAGTTTCTCAGTCATTGGTGGCAGTTCTCGGTTGGAAGATGTGTTGATTCATTGACGGACTCGGTGACTGGGCTCGGTGGTGCTCGATGATGCTTTTCTCGGTGGTGTCTGTTCGATGGTGTTCGACTCAGTTGTGCCTCTCACCGAGTGGCTTGGTTTTGGCATTCCTGATCACCAACGAGATTTTTTTCTGATTGTTTGGGCTGGCCTACTAGTGCATTTAATTTGGGGTTGCGTTCCTTGAGTTTTGGATTGACTATTGGAGGTGTAAGGACCTAAATCTGATTTGGTTCACTCTCCTATGCAAATTTAATGGTTGTTGAAAGTCGTCTGATGAAGAACACGTTGGGTGGTGTGTTCTAGATTTCGACTAATGTTTTGTTGATTTATTTAATTGTAAAGCTGACTTGTGGTTGTGTTGTATAAAAGAGGGGGAAGTAATGGAAGAGTAGATGTAAAGGTCTACGGATCTGAACTAGGTGAAGGATACCTTGGGGATAGTAGCTTGTTCGCTTAGGAAACAAGAGGATTGCTTGGTGGCTTGCGAGCACAAGTGTAGATATGTCTTGAGTTTTCCTGCCAAATTGTTGTTTGTTACAGGTCTGGGCTAGTTAAGGGGGTGATCTGAAGCTTGCAATAGATTTTAGTGTATTTGTTGATGTATGTGGCTGTAACCGAGAAGGCCTTACAGCTCAACATGTTGCATGTAATTGAATTTATGATAATTAATGAGTTGACATTGATTATATCTTGTTCTGTTGTGGTTTTTGTTGTTGTTCTTGATGCATTCAAGGTCAGAGAGATCTCAAAAGAGATGTCCAGAGATACCTTGGAGGTATAGTAGCTTGTTGGCTTAGGAAACAAGAGGATTTTTTGGTAGCTTACGAGCACAAGTGTAGATCTATGTTGAGTTTTCCTGTCAAATTGTTGTCTGTTACAGGTCTGGGCTAGTTAAGGGGGTGATCTGAAGCTTGCAGAAGATCTCTATGATAGATCTTAGTGTATTTTCTAATGTATGTGGTCGTAACCAAGAAGGCCTTATAGCTCGACACGTTGCATGTAATTGAATTTCTGATAATTAATGAGTTGACATTGATTATATCTTGTTCTATTGTGGTTTTCGTTGTTCTTATTGTTGGCTGCAAGTTTGGACATCTCTTTTGAGATCTCTCCGATCTTGATTGTATCAAGTGGTATCAGAGCATGGTTGGATCTTGTTGTGGTGGATTTGTCACCTTTCTCTCATCTACGTGGCATCAACTTTTGGTTGACCACAGATTTGACCCCAACAATTGTGTTGTTTGGGGTCTCTTCCATATGAATAATCATTACTCTAGGGTAATTAATGTTTATGGTCCTAGTGTTGTTTAAATATGTGTTCTTTGGTGTTCGATAGTTGATTTAATGTTAGTTGCCACTTCGATCTTGTTTGGCAATTTTAATATTATTGAGACACCCCATGATAAATAAAACTTCGCCCAAGCACTGCATAGTTGAAAAATGAGAGGTGTGGTTCTATATGCGCCATAAATAGGTCATTTTTATCATGTTCCAATTGGCATCCTAATTATTCTCCTTGGTACGTGTGTGTCATCTTGCAAGCCAGGTTTGATAGTGTTAAAGTGACTTAATCATTCCATGATCACAACACTATCTTTTTTATGTTTGCTAATTTATATTCCATATCTATTGAGTTGTCGATGGATGTTGTCTTGCTTGACCACTTCCCTATGTTTTTGCATTGAATTTCGAGTTGTGGCCCCCAAAGCTCCGAAGAGTTAGTTTTTCCTAAACATGCATTTACTCAATCACACATCCATGTCTGTTCATATCCTCCATATATAGAATCTTTAGCAACCTCCCCTTCATGGCATTGAGTAGATCAAGTGATAGAGTGATACCATAACTCTCTATGAGTGCTAGTTGGCTTACTTAAGCTACCGCTTGTATGAGGCCACTACTAGAGAGCTCCATCTATTCACGGATTCCATCGACCAATTTTGGTCAACCCATCTGAGACAACTGAAGAAAATTGTAGATGCATAAGTTGCCCACTACACCTAGATCAAAGCCAAGTGGCATCGGCTTAAAATCAGTGACAAGTTCTTGATGGTATTCTTTCAACCCTTGTGATCTCACTAATCCTCTTATAGCATCAAAGAGAATTTGTGAAGGTTTGCAATGCTAGATGTCCTTCACGCATTTGTTCAACATTATGAGAATTTTTTTTGTTGTTTATGAGTAAATAAGTGCTACACAATTGAGCTTACATCAACATCTTGAGGTTGTGCCTTGTTAACTATCAAATACCCAGCACATTTTTTGCAATCTTCTTTCCAAAAGTGATCTTAAGAAGGTTGTCTTTCATATGACTAGTGACATGGCTCATGGCCTTGATGGATTTATTAGTGAATTCTAAAAGTTGTTTGGGACACAATTGACAACGACATGCACAATGTGTACCTTGAAGCCATGCAAAAAGGATCATTAGGCAAATTAATTAACAAAGACAACATAAAATCCATACCTAAAACTGGTGACCCGAAGAATATTAACAATTAGCACCCTGTCACCTTGTTGAATGTATCATACGAGATCATCGCCAAAGTATTGACTCTTAAGTTGCATTCAATGTTGTTTCTTATTGTTATAACTAAGTAGATAGGCTTTATCAAATCAAAATTTATAATAGTGATTTGGGAAGGAATAGAATGGGCTTAACATTCTCACCAACTGCCAAATTTCATCAAAATAGACTTTACTAAGGCCTATAATAGAACAGTCGTTCATCTTGGGGATGCTCCAAGTACTTGGTTTTGGCCCACAAGTTATCCAATTAGTTCTAATGCTTTTTGTCGATGCTTCTTCCTCTATTACTCTTTCTTGCCAATGCTCACCTCCTTTTGAATTGTTCATGTCCAATAAACAAGGATGTTATCCCGCTCCATCTCTTTATGTTTTGTCCACACAAAGTGTTAGCTAGCTCCTCGCTCAAGTTGTCTCTCAATTCTATGTCAAGGAGATTTGACTTCCCAATTCTATGCAACAAGTGGTTAATGGTCATTTTGTTGACAATTCTTTTCTCTTTTCACAAGGAAAACGAGGATTTCAACCTCGTCCTCCAATGCCTTGACAATTTTTGTCAAGTGTCGAAATCCAACATACAATGGCATAAGACCTTATATCATAAACAATAAGGTTTGCCCAAGGCTACCTGGTTGGGCTTTCTCAATTGGAAATGGATTTGATCATATGGGAAAATCTTTCAATTTCTATGCATTGTGTTTGCCTTTCATACCAATCCTTTAAAGCTATGGTGGATGGTCTTAGCGAGAATTGAGAAGAAGCTTCAATATTGGATCACCAAACCTCTCTCACTAGTTGGTAAATTCAAATTTGCTCCAATCTATTAGTTGCTACACTCATGTTTATTGTTCCTCTTACTAGGCTCCCTCCAAGGGTTCGTACTTGAAGGTTGAAAAGCTCCTAAAAGACTTTTTTGGGCTTCCAACAATGGGCATTGTGGCTTTCACTAAGTGCCATGCTAATTTTGTGGGCTTTGTTTGATTCATACTCAACAAAAAGCTACAACATTGTGTGCTAAGTGGATAATTAGAGCACTAATTGGCAATGAGGCCTAGAAAAATCTCGCCATTGCATTGCAAGTGGCATTCCTCATGGTTGCTCAACTTCGAAGGACCTCAATATTGGCCTCTTCTAACCATGAAGGCACTAACTCACAGACATGGCAATTTTATTATCAAAAGCATCTAGAAGGCTTTGGAAGCCCTCAAACCCTAGCTTCATTGTGTTGGAGATTATTTTTGTAATGCTTTATCCATTAATTAATATTGCCTTAAGACACTAACCATGAAGGCACTAACTCACAGACATGGTAATTTTGTTATCAAAAGCATCTAGAAGGCTTTGGAATCCCTCAAACCCTAGCTTCATTGTGTTGGAGATTATTTTTGTAATGCTTTATCCATGTTAATTTGATGAGGGGTCATTAATATTAAAAGGGCCAATGAATGTTGAATCACAGAGAAATGACATTGGTTAAAAAGGGGGTGATTACGTGTGTTAAAACCCAAAGGACAATTGTCATCCAATAGAAAAAGGGTTTAGGGAATGTTTGAGAGAGAGAGAGAGAGAGAGAGAGAGAGAGAGAGAGGGCCTAAAGGACTACCATCTTAGGACATATTTGGATACTGNAAAGGACAATTGTCATCCAATAGAAAAAGGGTTTAGGGAATGTTTGAGAGAGAGAGAGAGAGAGAGAGAGAGAGAGAGAGAGGTCCTAAAGGACTACCATCTTAGGACATATTTGGATACTGATACTACAGGATTAGAACTTTGACATGGTTCCCAATAGAAGCTATGTAATAATCCACTTCCACCCCCATGAAGCACATGATAAGATAGGTTATGAGAAATAAGAAGTTTGAAAAAGTTGGACAAATCTCTACCTTATAACAAACAAAATGTGCTCCATGGGATTTTTTTAAGATAGATGTAATTTAGGATTCAAATTTGCATAAGTACCTCAAAGATGGTGGACAAAAACAAGTTGCAATTGAGGCTTGCAAGAAAAGTCTCTAATAGCATGTTGAAAAGGTGCATGCACCCAAATGAAAGTGAACTAAATACACAAATAAGTGGAACTAAAAATACCACTAAAGCCAAAAAGAACCATCCACATGCATGGGCTCAACAAACCCGATTCACTTATATGAAAAGTATAGAAACAATCAGAAATGTACAATGGAAGGACATGTAAGCAAGAAATCTGTCAAGGAGTGCATCCTTAAGAATCCTTGGTACATGATTACGAGTTACAAATGAACATTATATAAAAAAATTCTCAAGAAAGAAACCCGATAAATAACTCCTAATTCAACATGTGAGTCACAATATAAGGAGATCAAGTAAACTATAGGTCACTAAATATGAAATATGCTCTTACACCTACGTGTGACCTAAGCAAGTTTATTATATGAGCATAAAAAAACCTAGAATAGTAAAGTAGATATGTATAAGTATGATGTCATGTTACATAGGGATATATCCCGACCACTCAAACCCTGTCCTCTTCCCCATGAGGCATTTCAAGGTTGGTGAAACATTAGGGGCCACCAACGAGCAAGTTTATCCTATGTGCATAACAAACCTAGAATAATAAAATAAATATGTATAAATATAATGTTATGTTACACAGGGACGGCCCCTGCCTTTCAAACCCCTATTCCCGTCCCTTGAGACATTTCAAGGATGGTGCTATATTACATAACATCCCTTGGCCATCCCCCGGGAATCAAGAAAACACACAAACATCTTGAACACCTCCCTAATATCAAACATAGCAAGAAACACGCCTCACTATCCCCGAGGCAGCCAGGGGAATAGACGGACATCCCTCAAGTGTCCCAGGGATGGCTACGCATACCCTGCAAAACTGTAATTTTTTTGAATTTAAATTAAAAAAACCATTCATACATTATTTTTAAAAATAATAAATATATATCATGACAGCCTTATAACAGCAATTAAATTAATCACAACAATAGCGACAGCAACAGCAATAAATATATCATGATTAAGATTCATAGTTAACGATATAACAGTCTGATTTCATTGTTCTTAGAAGTCTCAAACTTCAAAATTCTTGATATGGTATTAGAGTTGGTCTTTATTGTTAGTTGCAAAAGAGATTAAAGGTGCATTTGCTATGGTATGGTACAGTATGGTAATGTGTGAGAAATATAAATTTTTTTTTGAATGCAATTGGCATGCAGGCTTTTGCAAAAATTATCCAACTTCGTTTTAACAGTTATGTTATATTGTTGCTGTTCTCTCTCTCTACTCCCCCACAGTTCCCAAAAAAATGGCTCTCGAACTGCCGTCCATGAAATGTGTTCCCAACCATCCTGCCATCCCCATCCCCGTCCTGGAAATGCAATGGAACATTTTATAATGCACACTCAACAGAATTCACAAAATAATGACTGGGGAGGCTATTATGCAAGATTTTCAGGCCTTGGTGAAGCTCCTAAGCTTGTGTGCCTATGACCTTTCCAATGAATTACTCTCAACTACTACAGTAAAGCATACGCATGATCTGATCAAATATTCAGATCCACCATATTTTGTTGAATCTACAAATTCATACTCGTTTTTTCCGAGTTAAATATCTTTTCAGAAATAGTGATAAATATATGAATAATCAATTATATTCCATCAATATATTACAAAATGTCAGATGGAAAAAATGGAAATAGCGAGCTATTGATTTAAAATCAAACCATTCAAACAATATGCAAGCATCATCTTTAATGAACAACTGAGAAACAATAAATTGATACATCCTACTGCACTTTGTGAAAAAATAGAGAGATTAACAGACAACAATGTATTCCACAAAATAAGGTTCACATTACAATAGCCATAGCTAAATAAGGCAACATTACAATAGCTATAGCTGATTGAAAGGAAAACACCGTATTGAATTCGTATGGTTTTTCCATATGACATCAACCCGGAGCAGTCGTACGGAGTTTTTCTAAATGTACAATGAAACAGATTTGCAATTTCTGTTTCAACAAATTGATGATTAGGATACAACAAACTTAAATATTTGTACATCGACTTGCATCTGTTCAAACACTGTAACATTTGGATAAGGAAAAAGAATCAACGACTAATCAGCTACAAATATTTCAAGATATTTATCTACAAGTTGGCTACAATCAATCTTTCCCTGATTATGTAATTACATTAACTTTGATACTACACGGCATGTGGTCCAGAAAGCCACAGAAGCTG
>MU225025.1:571251-596152 GCA_018584345.1 Thuja plicata | reverse complement strand
GCTTATTAAGATAAACTCTTGGCCTCCCAAGTTGGCCGACTTGGGTCCATAATAATAATATATTCTTTTATATTATTTGCTCCATATTTAATTATTAAAATCAATCCTTAATAATAAATATAACCTTGTATATTTATTATTATTATCCAACCGACTTTATCATAATTAAATATATCAATAATATATCCAATACATTAATTATTATTATTGCCACTTTGTCCAATGCGTTGATCTTTGCCATAAAGGCCAAAACATAAACAAACTAAACAATCATTTCATATTGATAAATATGTGTCACATTTTTATCAATGGATGAATGGTAGAGGTATCACTGAATACTACTTCCCATCCATTTCATTTGTTTATACATTACAGTCCCAGGCCTGCAATTAGACTTTCAAACCTCACAATAGTATACACATAGATTACAAACTTGACATGTACTCATGCAGAACTTTACAGGCTGGTTAAATCAATCATGAACTTTGGTGCAGGGTTTTCTTTTCACCAAGTTTGCTAGAACTGTTTTAGCAATTTTGGGTTTTTTAACCTGGTAAATCAACCTCTGAACACTGTGCAGATTCACTGCACACGGGATAACTAATGAGGGAGCAAAACATTCAAAAAGCACAAGAAGTACACAGGTTTTTGGTCTTTTCATGTGTCTTTCAAAGTATTATTTTCCCAAGTTTCTTCTATATTGAAGTGCCTAGGCTTTCCACATGCTGGGTGAATTTTTCTTTGCACATATAAGTTGGCTGGATCCAACTTATGTTTTTTATAGAATTTAAGTATTTTTTTTTCTGTTACCAAGTCGCCAAGTCCAAAGTCAAATTTGGGTCTGCAAGTTTTGCCAACTCCAAGTTTACAAACTATGGCAATACAATGGCAAGAAACAGAGTAGACCTTAACATGAAAATAAAAGTTTAGAGATGGATGTGAATTTTCAATATTTCTCGTAGTGGTAACATTTCAGCATTAACAACTATCCTGTAGGGAGTTATCTACACTTAAACTCATGATTGTTGAAATAAGTTACTGCACATTATTCACTAAAAATTTAAGCAGCTCACAAAATTGTGCTTAATCAGTAACATAAATCTATACTAAAGGAAACATTAATTGTAAAAGTGAAATAGAGAAAAAAACTAATTAGCAGCAGAAAAAGCCTCTTACCCAACTGCAGTGGCACCCCATGAAACAACATTATATATAACTTTGCTGCTATCCCACATCATGCGGAGTTTTCCTTTCCTTTTTCTTACAGAAAATGTTTTGCTCAAAGCTAGAGAGAAGTGCGTAGATTGGCCAAAATAAAAAGAATTTATACAAATGTTAGTAACTTATCAAGAACATTAGATTTTCTCCTCTAAAATAACAGGTTAGATCCATCCAATGTAGTCAACAAGTAAGAAAAGAGACACCTAAAATTATTTTACCAAGCTAATTTCTTTCAACATCTAAAATTCGAAACAAATAGCTGCATTACCTTTTTGAAGTTGCTTGGGAGACAAATCCTATCAAATAACCACACAAGAGAGAAAAACTTGAATCAGATTTTAACCTTTGACTAAATATAAATATATAAATTAACTAGTAGTGAATATACTACAAAACAAATCACTGCAAAACACAATGAATTGTCCATGCAGATGCAATCTCTAAACATTAATTTGCTTTTCATGCAGAAAAGAACTAAGTAAATAGTTTATGCATGTATTGATCCTACTTACCAAAGAGAACTTATAAAGATGCATACTTGTACTGTGCCAACTTACCAAGCTTTGATTAAGTATGTTATTTTTAAAAATTCACTAAAGAAGCTCAAATAATGGACAATATAAGGTGTCAAATCATTCCAGAGAGTTTGAAGTGCATGCACACCATCCTGTACACTAGTTATTTGAGCCTCTAGGAGAGTTGCTTATTTTTATTCGTTTTATATTTATTACATTTGATTGATCCAGGTGCTTTGTGCAACGCCTAGTTGCATCTCTAATTAAAGACTTAGATCTTTCTTGCCAAATTCAGTGTTTCAGTTATTACATGCAGTTTGTTTAGTGGCTAGAATTTCATTTTGCACTAAACTTGTGAGCCTTTTCCATATGTAGCATACTGCTCATCTCCAATTGTCAATTTGGCTTTCTTCACTTCTACAAAGATTTGACATAATATAACTGGTAAACTATTTAAAATGCAATCTTGATTTTATTATTCTCAATAAAATTTATGTTAAAAACTAAAGATTTGTTCTTTTCAAAAAAATCAATGCAGAAGTATAAATACCCTTTCTAGAGAAACCTTATATCAACTTAATAACTAACATATCAAAAGCAATGGATTCAGGCCTGGGATATAGCAGTAGCATGCTCTGCCCCAGTGAGAAAAAGCTCCCCAGTTGAATCATGCCTATGTTAACCTAAGAACAAGAAGAAAGTTGCATGAGCTCCTTTCACGGATGCAAAGATAAATACACCTACAGAATAAAATGTTTGGTGGGGAGAGAAAAAAAAAGAAAACACTGCAAAGAAAAATAGCAGTGACAGACACAAGGCTTAAAAATCATGGTAGTGGGAAAAAAATGGTGATTTGAAGGTCAGTAACAAAGAAAAAGTATGATACATAATAACAAACTCAGCAAGAAAAATACAGATTAAAAAGAGCATATCAGAAAAGAGAAACTTTAGTTTGCAATAGTCATGGTTGGTTCAGATAAGAAATCTTAGTTTGTTACATTAAAGGATTAATCCTTTTAGGACCAGAGACATAGCAATAATACAAATGGTGAAGCAACACACCTAGAGATCAAATATCATATAATAGATTTACAAGAAAAACTTCATCACATACAAAAAGAATTGCACAGACTTTGGAAAATCCAAAAATCTAAAGTAGAAACCTATTCATTTGCCAAATATTATCAGAAGATGCTATTTTTTAGGTCATCCACTGATTTATACAGCTAATTTTTCTTATTATTGGTCATAAGTTCCTAACCCTAACCCTCATAAAAATGTGTAACAAATCCTTCTACTTCAATAAGTGAAAGCACAAAAAGTGTCACAACGGTCATCAAGCGCCACACACCTCTTAAGAAATTTGGTTACATATTCAGAAAGAACTTTTCCACTCTCCTCACCACATGGTCAAACCATTCCATTATGTTCCATACACCACTATGTGTACAGCTAGTGAGAATGCGTTCATTCTTGACATCCCACAATACTTGGGCCTACATCTTGTCTTCAACACAAAGCTACTCATAAAGCAAACTTAATCACACCATACCACAACCTAGATCCTACTCACTCCAACTACAAAGGATGCCATCATCAACATGACAACAAATCATACTTGCACAAGCATTCATCAATTATTCTACATGGTATCTTGATTAAGCAAAGTGGTACAACTTACAACAACTCTATGTGCAACTTTGTCAACTCGGGACTAACAATGGAAACCATTATTTTTCAAGAAGAAGCGAATGGTTCGAGTGAAGCCACACACAACCTCGATCTCATACATTCACACAACCTACACACTCACCTCTCCTCAACATGCCACAAGTCCCAATGCAACTCTACACCACATTGTCCCAATGCAACGCACACTTGTCCAACTCTGCACCTCCTTGTCCGACACATAGCTCTCATGCACCCTTGCACAACATTACTTGTTACATAACATGGCCCTACACATGTGAGCACATGCTCACCCATCTCAATATCATACATATCCAACACAAGCCCACACCAATGCCACATGATCAAAAACCAAATAACTAGCACCATATGAGTCCAACACACAACACCATCCTATACTACACTACAATTAGCACCATATGTATTCAACACTTAGTGCCATCCCATACTACACTACCACCAGCACCATACAAATTCAACACATGATAATAGCACACCATACATGCATGACACCTGTCAGAATATTGTAAAGGGCCTAGTTGATGGCCAGTTGTATATACAATTGTATTCTACAAGGTTGCAAAGAGAATAACACAATAGTGACTCTGCTAAGTACAGAGCATTGTATATATCTTCTTTGATGCAATACATTGACATTGCAAAATCTTCCAGGCACATTTAAAGTGCATTCTAGAGCTTCAATTGTATATTCTATAAATCATGTATATTACAAGCTAATTTGCAGATTTGTCATCTGAGCCACATGAAAATTATATCAGATTAGCATAAACCATTTGAAGCAATTTTAAATTTTAGATCTTTTCTAACATATGTGATGGTGTCAAAACCTTTGAAACTCGACATGGGAAATTAAATGGTACAATTTATCTATCTATCTCTATATGTATACATGGGTGTGTGTGTGTGGGTGTGGGTGTGGGTGTGGGAGTAGATCCATTTTGGTAAGGAGTTCTTAGCACCCCATAGATCTTTGTAAGCAGAACCATCGAAAACAATTCATTTTATGGAATATTTCTTTGCCCCTCCAAAATATTAAAGAGTAAGAGATATATTTCACCATAAACATGGTTGAGTGAAAGTAACAACCCACAATAAGAACAATGCTGCAACCTTGAGATAGCATTCTGTATAATGTTAAGATAACAATCCTCAATCATCTATACTGTGATAGATAAGAAAAAGAATTATCTGAACTTGATTTTAATAATTAATTAATATAGAACAGAGTTTCAATGGTGTTTCTGTAACCAAACAAGGGCTTACATTGACCATTAAATTAGTTGGCATAGGCAAAGCACAAATACCAGATGCTACATGAACATTGATCATCTCAAGCTTGATTACATAATTTTACTTATTCTAGAGACTACACAAAGTTAGACAAATGAGATTCCCAAGCTTGATTACATAATTTTACTTATTCTAGAGACTACACAAGGTTAGACAAATGAGATTCCCACTTTTATATATCAAGTTATATGTTAGAACCAAATACTCCTCACTGAGTAGAGCCATCAATCAAGTGTAGTGTTAACCTATACCTTGGTATCCTTCACTGTGGAAAGATATGTTGCCATGAAGCAGGCAATCCCTTCCAAAATATCTTCTTCACGAACAAGAACATAGCTTTCCTGATCTAATGAGTTCCGTGCATCATTATATTCACCCTCCAGCAAATCAGTCTCTGATACCAAGTCCCATGAGTTGGCTTCATCTGTTTTGACATTAGTTTACAAACAGGCCTCGAGTAAGTACAAAATAAGTAAATTTTAAGATTTGTTGCAGGGATCTAGAAGGAAGTACATAAAGGAAACAAAAAATAGATAAAAAATATCTTCGAAATACATCAGAAATAATAATGTGTATATATACATTCTATGCTGTAAGCTAGTCTAAAACTAACTTTTCATAAACTAAAGAATGAGGATGTTCACTAATCACAAAATGAACCATACCTGAAGCCCTCTCAAAAATTCCTTGGGCCATTGAAGCATGAAGTGTCTCAACCTTGTCTAAGAATGCAGGAGATTCCACTCTAGACTTCAAAAGGTCACATAACTGAAAAGAAAAACAAATCTATTCATTTTTTCATATTCTAAGAGTCAAACATGAGGATCAACATGAAAAGCAGAAAATTTAATCTGTATCAAACCAGTGACAGACAAATGGTAAACTAAGTTAACCAAATAATTGCAGTATTGCATTTCAAATTTCAATAAATAAATAAAGGCAATAACAGTTGCTGACAATAGCAAAGCATAATATAATTGAGATCTTATTAATTCAACTTGGCTCAATAACATTGATATTTGAATTATAACATTTATTACCAAGTTAAAAACTGAAACAAGAATAACCTAACATAAATTATAACTCGAATAATTTAATACATTAAGTCCCGTAAATATATATATATGATGTGTGAAACAGAAAGTTTTACTTCGTTTCCTATATCTTGTTCAGTGTCTGGTCCCCGGTGTTTTGTTTCATGGGCTTGTTATGAATCCCATCATAAGGGAGTTGAAGGATTGGCGTTGGAAATATAATGAGCATTTCTGCAGATGACAACCAGTAATGCTTGTCAAAGGCTTAGTTCTCCTGATCAAAAAATACTTAAATATTGGAGCCATGTAGAATTCCACCCGTTTGGTGCCATAGCTATGCACGTCATGGAATTTTCTCAAGTGTCTGTGAATAGTGACAGACTAGAAGTATTCATGTCACATTAAGATACTGATAAATCCAACTACCTCTCTTCTTTTTTCCAGGGAAGAACATAAGCAAAGGTAGGGAAACGGTACCAGCAATGGCTAGGAAAATTAACCTAAACAGTGGCATTTTAATCAATATGGTATGCATTCATTTCTGTGAGCAATAAACAACCTTCTGCTACTGGCATAGATGTTGGGAGAGATTGAGTTATATCCACATGTTAGTCTTGATAAATCCATAAAAAGGACACTTTAAGGTAATCATATTCAACAAATTTAGATTTAGCATTGTGCTTATTGACTGCCATTTGTACATTTATGAAACCTATGGAAGTTTATTGCACTAAATGTTAACAGATCTAAGATATTTTGATAAATGGCTACTTCAGATATATCTTAACACCTATTTGGGATGTGCTTCAGAATTCAGACTGCCCACATTTTTTATATTTAAGCTTGCGTTTGTATCATATACTTTATCAATAAACAACAGAACATAGAAAAGAGGATCATTGATCATCTCAGAACTACAAATCAAGACTTACTGAACAAGCTCCCTTTGGTCCAAGCTTAAATACCACATTCCTTCTAATATGTCCACACATCACCTATCAAAATAACCATAAAATTTGGCCTGCAACCTTATCACCACACTAACTTGCTTAGGAAAACAGGAACCTGAGGGTAGAGTGAAAAAAAGATTGGTGAAACTTATTGCCAATATTTATGTACAAGATGAGACTCTGTGAGGGTCTCATAAGGTATCAATATATTGATGATCTTCACTTACTTAAGGTCTTCTTCTTGAAGAATAACCAAACAAAGCCTCTCCTTGTAAAGCAATGTACAAATTCCAAGAATCATAAGAAATCTCCAACAACAAACAACCTCCTAGTAAAGAAATCAGACCTTGGTGAGAAACACATGCCTCCAGAACTGTTTTTGAGAAGCTGAGAACAAATAGCACAATGGTTTGAAAGTAGAATTGAACTAATGAAAAACACAGATATAAAAAGCACAATGTATGGATTATCCATCCCTGTCATCATTACCAGTAAGGTCCTTGCAAAACGCGGGTCCCAGTCTAATCCAGCCCAGGCTCAAGGTGTGGACTCTGTTCACAACATATCTGGGCAGGGGCCCATCAAATACCTGCAGATCCATCCTAAATGAACATGGAGCAAATTTAACAGGTACCCACACCAAATAACCAAATTTCGCCTTTGCTCTTTGACATTTTTTACACTAAAACGTGAAAGTTGCCTCCCAAACCCTAACAAGTGGTATAGAAAACATCACAATCTATCTTTAGCCTTGTGCACGTTAAAATTTCTTTCTTTCTTTCTTTCTTTCCAAAAGGCAAAAGCAAACTCTTTTCATATTGTGAATGAAAAACAAAAATATTATCCTCCATTGCTGAACTTATTTGCTTTCTTGCCATTGCATGAATAGAGTTAAAGATTGATCATTGAATGCTCCAAGCTGATTGTTGTGTTATTCCTGTGCATTTGCAAGAGTTCGTTTGTTGTCAAGGAGATCATAAAGGAATATTTCTTCAAAAGAGTTCGTTTGTTGTCCTGGAAAAGATGGCAATGGCATTTCAAAAGCACAAGTCCTGGCATAAATTGAAGAGCAAGACAAAGTGAATCAGGCAACCAATCGCAATTCAAATCATCCCTTGTTAAAGAAAGGATCTCGATGGATGAAGCCCCTCCATCACCATCTCATTTCAGCCTGCCAAGAGCTATCCATTTTTGTCCACACTTGGAAAACAACCTAAGCCTCTACATACAAGAGATCAAAGAGACCACTGGAAATGGCATTTCATAACGAATATTGAGAGATTGCCAATCAACACATAGTGATATATGTCTATGCGGACAGATTGCCATTCATGTTAATTCCAAATTATCTAATATAGATAAATGACAAATGTCAAATTGGCCTATCAGCCTTTGACAATTGCTTTCATTTATATTTCTCTAAAAGCAATTAATTAGTATTATATTTGTTATTTATTTTATGTGTCACTAATTACCCTTAAAATGTTTATATCTCAAATCGCAGGTCTATATATATATATATATATAAACTAACGATGCCATTAGTAATGAAATGATACAACAATAATAACAACAAAGCTATTAATGAATTAGCGCCACAATATGGACACAATGATTCACGTGGAAGGTTGCATCTGTTCAATACTACGATAACCTATATCAGCAGATCGCATGAAGATAAAGTGATCATTCATTCATTCAGTTCAACAGATACATACACATCAGGAAGGCACACATACAGTTCGATATTCAGGACTCGCATCACTCAATACGACAGAAAGGAGTTTCGATTTGGAGATAAGATACGTCCAGGAGACTGTCATATGCAGTTCGATTGAGGAGGTCAAAGCACTGTGCGATAAATACTCAGATTGAGTATTCATATCAACGATTACTGTTGGTCTTCAATATACCTTTACTATCAGCAATACTTGTTTAAAGAAGGCATCACAATTTTGGATAACTGCTATATAGTATCAACTTTATATATACTCAGAGATATTTACCAGCAGCGATTCATACACATACTCTGTGATAAACATATACTCTATAATATATAGATTCAAGGTAATTATAAGTCAAGGAGGCAGTTCGAACTTTTCAGATTAAAAATAATAGCAGACTGTCATAAATTGATATTGATAAATATGTTGATAAATATTCAGATTGTATAAGTGATCTTCTATTGTAAAAAAAAAAATTAAAACTGTCCATTCTCATAAGTCTGATTAAAAATTTACATGGTATCAGAGCAGGCCTAAAACAAACGATCCTAATCAGATTTGACTGAGAATTTATCGAACAAATTAAAGATGGTGACTGGTTTGAAGGTGGAGGACAGACTTGATGGAGCATAAAATTTTACATCTTGGAAATTTAGAGTGTTGCTCACATTAGAAGAAAATGAATTAACAGAGGTCATAACAAATGAAGAACCTGAAACCAAGTAGGTTGTTGGGTACATGAATTTTTGGAGAAATGGAGCGTCTGCAACAGTCGAATGGGCCGCCTTGGGCGGGAAATGGAGGGCACAACGCGCAGGATAGATTTCGAAATGGAAGCTTCCCACACAGGCGATGGCCTTTCAACCGGACAGGGCAGGATTCCTACAGCACTTTCCTCCGAAAGCGAAATGAACACAGGCCAAGGAGTAATGGCTGGTTTGGGATCAGAAGGAATGGAAGGAGGTGGGAGAACAGAAATGGAGGAAATATTGGGAAAAATGGGCTGTCACCCGCAGAGAATGGTTTCAAGTTTCAAAGCATTGAGAAGAAGTTTTGGCGGAGGAAATCCATGGAAAACGAGGAACCAAACAAAGCACAGGATCAAACGACGGACACCCATATGAAGGTCAGTGAAAATATCCATATTGCTACTTCTTATGCTACTGTCAGACTGAAAAACCCTCAATGGATTGAGAACAAAGCATTGCTAGAGGAAAAGGCTATGTTTCTCAAATGGCTTGGACCGTGGCCATCCTACACTAAAGTTAAACAATGGCGTGAGCAACTATGGAAAACCTCCTTTATTTCTTTAAAAACTATGTCTAACGGCTTCTACCTGATTATCTGCTCTACTAAAGAGGATAAAGAATGGATACTAGGGAATGGCCCTTATATGCTTGAGGTTAATGGCATTTTCTTAAAGGGCTGGTCAGCAAATTTCAATCCAGAAAAGGAAGTGGTTAAAGAAACGCTTGTTTGGTTTAAGTTAGAAAACCTTCCACAGGAATACTGGGACAAGGAAACACTGAAAATCATAGGGGAAACTTTAGGGAAAATTTGTCAAATATGTGGAAGTCATCAATGAGAAGAACTTTGTTGTAACACTGAAAATACTTGTATGGCGCCAAACCTTCTATGCTCTGCCATTACACATCATTATTCACACTGAAAGTGGGGAGTGGTGGCAGCCCCTAGTAGCTGAAGAGCCAAAAGGTGAAGGCTCGATGACTCAAGAAGAACACGGGGTTAATCGGAAAGACAAGGAGGTAAAAAGATTGGAAAACAATCTATTAAGAATGACAAAAAATAATGATCCCACTCTTAACCCAAGGATGGAAATGGGGGCCTTTAAGCACTCGGGAGAGAAAATGGTAGCAAGGCAAGAGCAGGATATAAGGGAGCAAAAGGAGGAGATTGACAGAAGTTTTTGGCAGGAATCGCATTTATGGAAGGAGGAACAACTAGAGGAAATTTCCACTCAAATGGTGTGTGAGACTCAATTTGGTCTCTCCCAAAACAAATATGCAGAGGTGGGCACTGAGGTTCAACAAGTTGTAGAGATACATAAAACCTAGGAAAACGCACAAACATTGGGGGTTGAAGACTTACAACAATGTATTGTTAAAGAGATAAGCCCAGCTCACAAATCAGGAGGTAGTGAAACTATTCCTGACACTTATCCCTCACGGGAATGGAGACTAGAGGACAAGCACCATCAAGATGAGAACAGGGGAGCAAATCCCCAAGAGGAAGAGTTGGGTTCCAGACAAGAATCAAAGCTAAGTCAGTCTGATGGATGGAGTGATGAAGCAAATGAAGCAAATAAAACAAGTGATGACAGAATTTCACCAATACGTAACCTAGAAGGGTCTTTTGAGGAGGTAAGGGATAGTGGGGAGCATCCACTGGATTCTTAGTCTATTTATAGCTCGCACAGTGAGGAATGGGAGGAAGATGAATTAGGTGTTTTTGCAATTCCCAATATAATGGATCCAAGAGGTATCAAACAATCAGAGTCAAGGCTAAACAAACCAAAGTTGGGAGAAAAAGGGAGGAGAGAAGCTCGTTCAAATAAGGAGAAATTAGCAATGGCAGGGTGTGCAGTAGAGCAAACTAAACTGCTGAGATCGGAAAAGGGATATGCCTTTTCCCGGCAGCAATGAGGCTCCTTTCGTGGAATGTCAGGGGCTGCAATGCCCATGACAAGATACACCTGATCAAGAGAGGCTTTGATCAGGCGAAAGCAAAAATTGTGCTTTTGCAAGAAACGAAGGTTAAGGATATTGATAGGGAGTTCTTCAAGAGACATTTTAGCAGATGGGAAGGTATCTATTCAGATGCAAGGGGGGCCTCAGGGGGGGCTTTGTGTGTTATGGGATAGAAGTGTTGTAGATATTAGAATTATAAATCAGACTAGTAATTGGCAGTGGGTGGAAGTTTCTTCCAAGCAACTTCTTTCCAAGTTTTATGTCATTAACATTTATGGACCCAACAATATCTCAGACAAAAAGGAGGTTTGGAGAGCTATCTCTATCTCTGATCTTCTGGCATCAAAGAAGGAAGAGTTATTCTTGTTGAGTGGGGATTTTAATGCTATTTTAAGTCCTGCTGAGAAAAAAGGGGGCAAAGACTGGTCTGGAACCAGTCAAAGAGATTTCTCTGACTTTGTTTTGAATAATGGACTGATTGATTTAGACTTTAGAATGGGAGACTACACCTGGACTAATAGAAGGAAGGGGTTTATGAATATTGCTGAAAGATTGGATAGATTCCTACAAGTAGTACTGTGGGATCAAAGCAACTGGTTGTGCAATACGGATATTCTCCCCATCACAGGGTCCGACCACTTCCCCATATGTTGCAACATTTAGGAAGACACTACTCCTGAAAGGTCACCCTTCAAGTTCGAACCAATGTGGCTTCGTGATGCAACTTTCTTGCCCAAAGTTGTTGAATGGTGGTCTAATGCCCCGGTTTGTAAAGGTAACAAATCCTTTATCTTTTTCAAGCGATTGCAATTCATTAAAGATCAATTGAAAATTTGGAATAGGGCCTCCTTAAAAAATATCTTTGTTGAAAACTAGAGGTGGAAAACAATCTAGCTGTTTTAAATGACAAAATCATTGCTGAGGGAATGGATGAGTCATCCTATGAGCAAGAGCAGGAGCTTCATCGAAAATATAAGGAAATCTTGGCTAGGGAAGAGACCTTTTGTAAGCAAAAATATAGAGAAACATGGCTCAAAGAAGGGGATCGCAACACCAAAAATTTTCATAAATCTGTAAAAGTAAGAAGGGCCAAGATTAGGATCTTTTCCATCAAAAATGCACAAGGGGATTTAATCACAGATAATGACCAAATTAATCAGGAGGTTCTCTTATTTCCAACAAATTTTTGTTAATAATACATGGGACTTAAGGGGGTCAGAGGATCTCCTAAACATAATCCCTGGTAAAATGTCAGAGGCCCACAATGAGAGATTAATGACACCAGTCACAAAGGAGGAAGTTTGGCTAACTTTGAAAGGAATGGGGGGTGATAAGGCCCCGGGGCCAGATGGTTTTCCGACACTATTCTTCCAAAAAACTTGGGATATAGTGGGTGAAGACTTGTGGGAAGTGGTTGAAGAGTCAAGAAAGAGTGGCTTTATATTGAAGGACTTCAATAACACATTTATATCTCTTATTCTGAAGAAGGTGGAAAGTCAATCCTTTGATGACTTCCGGCCCATTGCTCTGTGTAACACCACATATAAAGTAATTGCTAACAAATTAAAACCACTGCTTGAACAGATTATCTCCCCTGAATAAAGTGGATTTGCCCCCAACAGATCCATATTTGAAGGAATTATTATTGATCATGAAGCCATTCATACAGTCAGGCATGCTAAGGTAGCAAAGATGATGATAAAATTGGACATCAAGAAGGCCTATGACCATGTCAACAGGTCCTTATTAAATGTGTTGAGAAGGTTTGGGTTTGGAGAGAGCTGGTTGAAATGGATATCAAGCTGTATAAACACCCCCAGAATATCCATCTTGGTTAATGAAAGCCCACAAGGTTTCTTTGATACTTCTCGAGGGATAAGACAAGGTGACCCTCTTTCACCCTTCCTTTTCATAATCATGGCTGAACCTCTGGGGAGACTAATTACAAGCAAAAGACAAGAGGGAGCATGGAAAGCTATTTCTATCGCTGAGGGGCTGGAACCGACTACTCACCTCCAATTTGTAGATGATAATTACTTAATGGGGGATGCTACTGCAAGAGAAGTCAGGGTTATTAAATCTACTTTAGATTGTTTCAGTGCTGCTTCGGGTCAGTGTGTCAACTGGAGTAAATCTGAGATTTATTTTTTTAACACAAATGTTAATCTCCTAAGGCAGCTATGCAACATTTTGGCAATAAAACAAGGCAAGCTACCTGGAAAATATCTGGGGGTGCCACTCTTCGAAGGTGATGCAAGCCAAACTTATGGAAAGACTTAATGGACAGCTACATTAAGAAAATGGATGGATGGAAAAGTAAATGGTTAACTTCGGCTAGGCGCATTCTTCTTTTGCAAAGAGTCATCTCTGCTATTCCAATCTATTCTATGAGTTGTCTTAGGATCCCAAACAAGGTTCTAAGCTTTATTGAAAAACATTTGAAAAAAAAAAATTGGAGTGGCAATTGTGAGGAAGATAAGTGGCCACTACTATCATGGGTAAAAATCAGCAACAATAAACTCAAGCATGGAGCTGGGCTGAAAATTGGAAAATAATGAATTTAGCTCTGAGTGCAAAGCTTGTCTGGAATATATATAAGTATCCTCAAAGACTGTGCATAAAGATTTTGAAGGCAAAATACTTGGACTCAAATGTTAATGATAGAATTTTAACTGTCAGAAATCCCCCAAAAGGTTCTGCAATCTGGAGTTTTATATTGGGCTGCAGGAGTATTATAACGGACCACATCTCTTGGCAAATTGGGGATGGTAAAAGTGCTTCTGTCTGGAGGACTCATGGAATGGTTATGAACCATTGAAAAAGGATGAGGTTGGAGGAGGCATGTAGATCTCTGACCGAACGGTGGGGGGAGAAGGTTTCAGACTACGTGGAGGTAAAGGATACTCCTTTAGGGACGCTTTGGTCTTGGAGAAAAGTGGAGACTTCTGGTTTACCGGAGCAACAAAAGGCACTTTTGGAGGCTATATTCAAATCTAGAAATGTAAGGAAAACTGAGATTGCAGAGAAGTTAATTTGGTGTGCTGAATCTAATGGTCATTATTTGGTAAAATTGGGCTACAAGTCCTTAGAATTGGGAGAGGACTTCAGGGGTTACCCAGTTAAACTATGTTGGGACAAAAATTGCCTCCCTAAGGCTGGGGCATTTGCATGGTTAGCAGTGCAAGGAAGAATACTAACTGCTGAAAGGAGGAAAAGGTTTAGCTACTGTGGGCCAACTAAGTGTGTGTTATGCAATTCAGCCAATGAAGATGTTGATCATCTTTTAATACAATGCCCTTTTGAAAATGAATGCTGGCAAATGATCAAATCCAAAATGCAGTGGGCTGGCCCTATGCCTAATTCTTTAAAAGGGATGTTTGAGTGTTGGCCCACACCAACTAAATTATCGGTCACGTCTCCTTTATGGAACATATGTCCATCTATCATTATATCGGAACTATGGAAGGAGAGGAATAGGCGAATTTTTCAGGGGAAAGAGGAATCTTTGGAGAGAGTTAAAAGCATAATCAAAGCATCAATTGAGGAAGTTATGAATGCTGCATTGTTGAATCAGAAAGGTGCATTGGCCTACTCAGCTAGTGACAGGAGGCTACATGTTGAATGGCCATGTCTGAAGATCCAATCTGGTAATTTAAAGACCCTTAAGAAAGAAAGCTATGGGGAGAAGGTGGCAGAACGGGTTAAGCCTGACAGAGATTGGATTAAAATTAACTTTGATGGGGCATCTAAGGGAAATCCACGCCCTTCAAGTGTCGGGGTCATTGCCAAAGATTGGAATGGGGAAACTATTGCCTTTGTTGCTCAAAAACTGCATGATGGAACAAATAATATAGCAAAAGGGAGGGAGCTCTACTTGACATTCAATTGGGCCTGAAACTAAAGGTGGAGAAACTACATGTGGAAGGAGACTCACAGGTGATGGTGAATGCCATAAAAAATGGAGCAGTTAACGCATGGCACTTGACAAGTTTAGTGATAGAAATCAACCACTTGCTCTAGTCTTTTAAAGATTTTAAAATTAGTCATGTTAGGCGGGAGGTGAATCAGAGGGCAGATATTATCTCAAAATGAGCCACCTCTTTAGCAACTATAAATGAAGTTCATTTTGATGATTTTTCAGCTCTGCAGTATTAGGGTTAACTTTAAACTTTTGGCTTTAATCATTTATCTTTCTCAAGAGTGTTGCGGGGTCTTTGCACTCAAGAATAAAAAATAAAAGTTTTCATATTATAGTCGTTTTGGTTTGTAATATTACATTGGACATCGTAAATTTGAGTGATGTCATCAAGATTGGGGCTATCTAGGGATATCGTGCTGAATGGTTAGGATGTGACAGCTCTTAAAGAACAATCAATGCAACTTATGGAAGGATACAAATCGGCGACGCCAATTTTAGGAATGATTAAATTGGTAGGAAGCGAAGGACAGTGAAGTGATAGGTGCTTTCACTGAGAAGAGTGGCATGCTTGACAATATATATCCGCATTCAATAAGAATGTTTAAACTAGTTTCAGTGGAATCAAAAAGAGCAGTGAAAAAGATAGAAAAAAGCCATAGAATAATGGAGGCTACCTTTACTGTCGACATGAAGAAGCAGCAGAAAGCCTTCAAGAGACCCGTTAGTAAAGAAAGGATGTTGGGACTACTAAATATGAAGGAGGACAGCATTGCTCTGGCTGCAATTGAGGTGTTGGGAAGCCAATTCCAAGACAGGAAACTGAAGCGGAGGGCTAATGTCGATGTGATCTCCATGATCATTGCATGGGCATTACAATTAGGAAAGCATGAAAGGGAAGTGAAACGATGGATGGAGATTATATTTGATAATGAACTGTTGTTGGGCGTGGACTTCATCTTAGAATGGGCTGAACCAGGAGTGGGCTTTGATTATGAAGAATGTTTCGAGGATGAAAATGAGGGCAGAATTTATGGGAGGGTGTCGTTTATGAGGTGGTGGGGGAAGGTTAACAAGGTCGCTTATCAAGCGGATATCGGCGCAAAATGGCAGCGACTGAAGGCTGAAATTGAGCGGGCTAGGGTTCAAATGGAAGACAGACACAGCAATCTATGTGGACGTGCCGAGGATGAAAAGAAGCCAACGAGGAGGAAAAAAAGCAACAAAGGAGTGACTGAAAGAGCCCATGCAGCAAGAAATTTTTGAAATTTTGAGTTTTGAAAGCGAAAAAATGATGAATTGAAAGGGTAAAGAGGTCTTGTGGGGAAGAATTGAAATGTCTTTTGGAAGGGCTCAGAGTAAGAAGGTTGGAGATTAAAGCAGAACGAGCAGGCCAAAGGAAGGAAGTGAATCGTGTCATGCGAATGTAGCAGGACAAAGGCAATGTCGAAGTGGTTGGGCTGACGGAATATGACCTCAACTATATAGTTAGGGTTACGATTATGAATGTAAAGTCCTATGTTATGGACTGCTCCTTAGTAATTGTATTAGAAGAAGAATTTATGGTTAGTTAGAAATTGTAAGGGAGAAATCATATTTCCAGTGAAGGCTTACTATATGTAAATGTTGTTTGAATATCAATAAAAAACAATTGTTATAGATCAAAAAAAAGAACCTGAAACCAATGATGCAGATATATTATCTCAATGGAAGAAAAATAGCATTAAAATTTAAATCAAAGAAACTACAAGTAGACTCGGTAAAAGATCACATTGTTCCCATCATTTCCAGATTATCCACCACAAAAGAAATGTCTAATATATTAAAACAAATGTATGAGATCAATAACACTAGTTGGTCATTAGCCTTGAAGCAAAAACTCCGTCACATCAAAATGGCAAATTAAGATACTATTACATCTTACTTCTTAAAAATTACTGAACTAAGAGATCAACTATCAACTATTGGATATGTCATTGATAGTAAGGAATTAACTATGATAGTTCTAAATGGACTGCCCTCCTCATGGGAATCATTTATTCAAGGAATCAACGCAAGGTCCAAATTACCTAAGTTTGATAGATTAAGATCAGATTGCATAGTAGAAGAATCTAGGTTGATTGCTAGAGGAATTTATTCACATCCCTACAATGAGGAAAATCAAGTCTTAGCTTCTAAAACTTCAGGAAGAAAGGGAAACTTTGGCCGGAAAAGAAACTTCAAAAGAAAGAGAGACCAAAGGTCAAACTCAAATCATAAATCCTATAAGAAGACAGATTGTATCTAAAGTCAAATGCTTTAGATGTGCAAAACTAGGACATTATGCCAGGGATTGCTGGACCAAATTGAAGCCTCAAGCATCTGCCAATGTTCATAATGAAGCACCTGAAGATAAAGAGTTCCTATTCATTTCAGCATTATCAAGCAACACATTGAGCAATAATACCACCTGGTTAATTGATAGTTGTGCCTCCCAACATATCACTAGGTTTCGAAACAATCTTACTAAATTGATTGAAAGAACAACAAATCTTGAAGTAACTATTGGGGATGATGCTAGTTATCATGTAACAGGTTCAGATAGTGCCTACTTGCAACTAGAATCCAGCATGTCACTTCAATTAAGTAATGTGTTATATGTACCTGGAATCAAAAGGAATCTTGTATCAGTTTCAGCATTAGAAGATGATGGCTATGATGTTGCATTCTCTAAGGTAAGAGTAATTACTTGGCCCAACAATTCTCATATCAAAAGAGCACAAGAAATTGGACATAGATATGAAAGCCTATACAAACTTTCTACCATACCCACACAAGCCTTGATGATCAAATCTCCAAATCAAAATGAATTATGGCATAGAAGACTTGCTCACTTACACCATTAAGGCACTACCTTACATGGAGAAGATGGTTAAAGGCCTTCCTCGTCTCAACAATGAAAGAGAAGGTACTTGCAAAGGTTGTGCATTAGGGAAAAATATAAAATGTCATTCCTAATAGTCAAAATAGATCTAAAGAAATCTTAAATATTGTACATTCTGATTTATGTCTATGTCATCCCTGAGTGGATTTTTGTACTCTATAACTTTCATTGATGATTATTCTAGGAAGACTTTTCTACTTCCTAAAGTCTAAAGAGTCTGAAGAAGTCCTAGATAAGTTTAAAGAATTTAAGTCCTTAGTAGAAAATGTCTCTGGAAAAGAATTAAAATACAAAGATCTGACAACAGGGGAGAATATACCTCTAAAAACTTCCACAACTTTTGCTTAGAAGCAGGGATAAAAAGAGAATTTAGTGTCCCTTACAACCCTCAACAAAATGGGGTAGCAGAAAGAAAAAATAGAACCATTATAGAAGCTGCAAAATCAATGTTACATGATCAAAACCTACAAACTTCTCTATGGGCAGAAGCCTCTAGAAATGCAGTATATGTTCAAAATAGAAGTCCTCGCCACATCCTTCAAAACATAACTCCTGAAGAAGCCCTCACATGTGTAAAACCTAAAGTAAGTCACCTTAGGATATTTGGATGCCCTATATATCCATGTACCAAAAGAAAAAAGGACTACACTTGAGCCCTCAGGCAAAAGAGGAATCTTTGTAGGTTATAGTGAGTCCTCCAAAGCCTATAGAATCTACATCCCTAGACAAAAGCAAATAGAGGTTAGTAGAGATGTCATCTTTAAATAAGACATTGCCTTCAAAAGATCAAAGGGATATCATATGGAAGTTAAGGATGAAGAATTAGAGTCTCTTGAATTGGATCCCTCCCCTGAGCCTTAGAGGGAGATTACTGAGATACCAGAAGATAATGAACCAATTGAGGCATTGGACCCTACAGATGGTCCTAGAGATATTGAGGTAAACCGGAAAAGACCACTATGGGCCAGAAAGACAATGCAAGAAGCTGAAAAATTTGCTGCCCCCAAAGGAACTTTTAGAGAAAGCAAGAGACCACAAATATTCTCAAATTATGTAGCACTAATGAGCAACATTATTGAATTAGATTAGAACCCACTACAGTTGAAGAAGCAGAAAAACAAGTATGGAAAGATGCAATGATTGAGGAATACCAATCCATCATAAAAAATGATGTGTGGGACATTGTATCTAGACCCAAAGAGAAATCAGTTGTTTCTTCAAAATGGTTATTCCAAATAAAACATGCAGCAGACAGCATTGAAAAATACAAAGCCAGATTTGTAGCCAGAGGATTCTCACAAAAGGAAGGAATTGACTATGAGGAAACATTTGCACCTGTAGCCTGTTATACATCTATCAAAACAATTATTGCTATTGCAGCAACTAAGAAATAGAAACTGCACCAAATGAATGTAAAAACTACATTCTTAAATGGGATGATTGAAGAGGAAGTTTACATTGAACAACCTAAAGGCTTTATAGTTCATGAAAAGGATACTCATGTATGTAGACTTAAGACAACTCTCTATGGTCTTAAACAAGCCCATCAAGCCTGGTATGAGAGAATTGATCGTTATCTATTAAGCTTGGGCTTTAGGAAAAGTAATGCTGATTCAAACCTATACCCTAAAATAGTTAATGAGGAAGCTCTAATTCTAGTCCTCTATGTTGATGATTTATTTCTTACCGGTGAAGAGCATCTTATCGTCAAATGCAAGAAAAACTAACATCAGAATTTGAAATGAAGGATCTAGGTGCTATGCATTGTTTCCTAGGATTAGAGATATGGCAAAGGTCAAATGAAATCATTCTAAATCAAGGAAAGTATTCAATTGATATCTTGAAAAGATTTGGCATGTTGGATTGCAAATCCATGTCAACACCCATGGAGACCAACCTAAATAAGTTAAGAGAATCAGCAGCAAACTCAGATCTAGCAAAACCCACCTTGTACAGACAATTAATTGGGTCATTGATGTATCTTGTCAACACAAGACCAGACATTTGTTATGCTGGGAGTGTACTAACAATTTATGAATGAACCAAGACATATACACCTAGTTGCAGCCAAGCACATCTTAAGATATCTACGAGGTACCATTAGTTATGGATTGAAGTATTCTTGTAATGTAGATCTAAATCTACAAGGCTTCACTGATTCAGATTGGGCTAGAAGTACAGCTGACATGAAAAGCATTTTTGGCTGCTGTTTCAATTTAGGATCTGCTGTTGTATCTTGGTGTAGCAGGAAACAATCATCTGTAGCACTTAGCACAGCAGAAGCAAAATATATAGCAACATGTACGGCAGCCAGAGAAGCAATTTGGTTAAGAAAACTACTAGCTGGATTATTTGGAGAGCCTATAACTCCTACAAATATCCATTGTGACAATCAAAGCTATGTAAAGCTCTCTATGAACCCAGTGTTCCATGATAGGACTAAACATGTTGAAATCAAGTATCACTACATAAGAGACATGGTTCAAAGGAATGCTATTCAGCTCAAGTATATTAGAACTGATGAACAAACAACTGACATTCTCACCAAGCATCTTACTAGAGCAAAATTTGTGTACCTTCGAGAAAATCTTGGAATTGTGGAAAATGAGGCTATTGCTAAGAGGGAGTTATCACATCAGTAAATCCTTGAGGTATGATTAATTTCATTTAAACTTTTGTCATGTTGAGAGATTCCATGACTTGTCATATTAAGAGAGGCCATGACAATCCTGATTGTAAAAGTCATGTTGAGAGATTCCATGACTTGTCATGTTGAGTGATTCCATGACAATCCTGGTTGTAGAAGTCATGTTGAGAGAGTCCATGACTTGCCATGTTGAGAGATTCCATGGCAACCCTGATTACAAAAGTCATGTTGAGAGAGTCCATTACTTGTCATGTTGAGTGAGTCCATGACAAGCCAAGTTGAGAGACTCCTTGGCTAACCTATTGCGTTGAGTGAGTCTGCAATCATGCACTTGTGCATAACATCATGTTGAGTGATTCCATGATGTATCATGTTGAGTGATTCCATGATAAATTCTGAATATAAAGAATTCTAGTACATTTATCTACATAGATAAAGAGGGAGTGTTAATTCCAAATTATATAATATAGATAAATGACAAATGTCAAATTGGCCTATCGGCCTTTGACATTTGCTTTCATTTATATTTCTCTAAAAGAGATTAATTAGTATTATAATTGTTATTTATTTTATGTGTCACTAATTACCATTAAAATGTTTATATCTCAAATCGCAGGTCTATATATAAATAAACCAACGATGCCATTAGTAATGAAATGATACAACAATAATAACAACAAAGCTATTAATGAATCAGGGCCACAATATGGACACAATGATTCACGTGGATGGTTGCATCCGTTCAATACTACGATAACCTATATCAGCAGATCGCATGAAGATAAAGTGATCATTCATTCATTCAGTTCAACAGATACATACACATCGGGAAGGCACACATACAATTCAATATCCAAAAGGACTCGCATCACTCAGTACGACAGAAAAGAGATTCGATTTGGAGATAAGATACGTCGAGGAGACTATCATATGCAGTTCGATTGAGGAGGTCAAAGCACCTTGCAATAAATACTCAGATTGAGCTTTCATATCAACGATTACTGTTGGTCTTCAATATACCTTTACTATCAGCAATACTTGTTTAAAGAAGGCATCACGATTTTGGATAACTGCTATATAGTATCAACTTTATATATGCTCGGAGATATTTACCAGCAGCGATTCATACACATACTCTGTGATAAACGTATACTCTATACTATATAGATTCTCAGTAATTATAAGTCAAGGAGGCAGTTCAAACTTTTCAGATTAAAAATAATAGCAGACTGTCATAAATTGATATTGATAAATATTCAGATTGTAAAAGAGATCTTCTATTGTAAAAAAAAATTAAATTGTCCATTCTCATAAGTCTGATTAAAAATTTACAATTCAATGTCCGCTCATCATGATCACAACAAATAATAAAAGCAATTAATGAGATGCAAAAAGGGTATAAGGACCAGATTTTGAGGAGTTGTGCATCACCTTATTGGAAAAAGAGATGCAATTTGTAGAGGACTCCTCGAAGCCCATAAAGGATTCGTAGCCTGAAACTGGGGTGTTGTAATAACCGCCCCTGATTTTTTTTAAGGTTTCTTGCAAGTTTATTTTCCAATGAAGTAATTTGTTGTTTGTTTGCTTCATATTGCATTCATGATTATAGTTCAACATATGCAAGATACTCTCAATCACATGCTAGACAAAGGGGATGCCAAAAGGGTACAAGGACCAGATTTTGAGGAGTTGTGCATCACCTTATTGGAAAAAGAGATGCAATTTGTAGAGGACTCCTCGAAACCCATAAAGGATTCGTGGCTTGAAACTGGGGTGTTGTAATAACCACCCCTGATTTTTTTTAAGGTTTCTTGCAAGTTTATTTTCCAATGAAGTAATTTGTTGTTTGTTTGCTTCATATTGCATTCATGATTATAGTTCAACACATGCAAGATACTCTCAATCACATGCTAGACGAAGGGGGCGTTGGAAGCCTTCACAACCCAAAAACAGAATGGCCTAGAATAAAAAAGTAGATTGCAACTAAACTAGATGAAGATTGGGGGATGTAGCACACACAACTAAGAGGGGGGGGTGAATCAGTTGTGTCTGACAACTCAAGACCTTTAACCAAATTATCAACTTAATCTCAGATCCGAAACATAAACATAAATGCAGGAACATAACGCAGTAATCAACACATAACACCAAGATTTTTGACGTGGAAACCCTGTTAGGAAAGAACCACGGTGGGGATCAAAACCACAAGATGAATGTACTCTGTTAAAAGCACTATACCATGTTAGGAGTATTACAAAGGGGAATGCATATGCATTCAAGCACACTACCTAGAGCTCACTACTCAAATACAACAAGCCAATGCCAGCTTATTTACCAGCTAGTATACCTATGCATCCACATGTGTATATGTACTATGCGCATATCTTTTCGTGTGTGCATGTCTGACGTGCTTAGCCTTTCCTATCGGTGGTGCTAACTATAGTTGATTACGGGTAAACACCTGGAGCAATATTAGTAAACCCACCCTGCAGGGCATCTAGCTCTCGATCTCGATATGCTGCAGGTGAACCTGCCTTTGTACAAGACGACGCCCAACTAGATAGTAGGCTGGGACTGGAGGATCTAAATAAACTGCTAGTGGTGCTTCTTCCCCCGCTGTCTCCGGTGCCTACATATTTGGCTTTTATGCCCGCGCTAACTATAGTCGTTTCGATCTTTATAAATGGATCTTAAAAAGCTTCCCCGTGCAGACGAAGGGATGCAGGAACTATAGTCGCTTTGGAACTGCGTCTGCACCTGGAGGACATGTATCTAGATTCGCCCCTACTACTGGTGCCAAGGTTATATAGGCCCACCTTGGCCGTAATAATCGTTCTGGGCGATCTAAATCCCAAGAAAGGCTCAATGCCTTACAGCAATCTTTGATCTCAAATCATAGAGGACATACAATCCAAACTTACGAACTAACAAATAGCATCTTTGATATGCCAAAACAGTTCTAATGAAGTACATTAATTCTCTGCTTCAATTGCTGATTCCACTCATACCTCTTCTCTTCAGCATCTCATATCATCCATATTCTCTCTTTTTTTCTTCGTAATTACAAATGATTACACACACACACACACATATATCAATTCATCTCAACTTGGTCGGCCAGGGACCTAATTACAAAATATTAATTCAATTCAGCTCAATACACAATGCAATCCATTGAAATGTCAGCTAAGACATAGCAATGATCCATAACAACACGCTCCAAATCCATAAATCACGCCACGATCTATCGCAACACCCTACATCACCAAGTCAGCCAAGAACAATAAGAACAGCAACATGTTACATGAAAAATCTTCAAACTCGATCACATAATCCAACGCGATCCAACAACACGAATAAGATCCGATCTAGAAACATCAGCAAGCAACATGAAATATCACGACATCAACAGGAACAACTCTGTCTCATAAATCATACTCATCTCTCCACTATTCATCAGGAACCAGAGATATAAGACTCGCAGAGTCAGGGCTGGACTCGCAGAGCCCCGAGCCGAGTCAGGCCTGTCGGGTGTAGGTGACTCTGGACTCGGAATCTGCCGAGTCCAGGAGAGTCCATCCGGACTCGCAAAGTCCTTGGACTCACTGGACTCGGAGAGTCCCGAGCCCAGGACTCTGCCGCGGCAGCAGCGTAAAAAAAGTGAAAAAAAAACATTTTTTAATGTTTTTTGCTTTTCATTAACGGTTTATATGTTATGTTTTTGACCTAAAAAGGTCATTCTATCACATGCAAACAAGGAGAGGAGAGAAAAAAGGCTTGAGAGAGGAGTATTGGGGTTTTAGGAAAAATATTGGGAAATCGATTGGCTCTCATAGATCGATTGTTGATTGTTTGTGCAAGTTTGTAGCTTGCATTCACGCATTGAGAGGAGCTAAAAGAAGCATTTGGAGGAGGAATCTACATTAGAAGAGTTGCATTTCCATTTTTTTATCAATTTTGAAGAGGTAAGTTACGTTTTTTGTGTTGTTTTTTGAATTTTTTACATTCATGAATCATATTTCAGTTTCCATTTTGTTGTTTTAGTCTTTAAGTTTAAAGTTTAAATTTGTTTTTGTTGATGAAAAACTTGAAAAGTAAGAAGCCCTAGTGTCTGATTTTTTTATTGTAGATGCTTAATTTTTTTCATTTATGATATATTGCAGCAGCAACATAATCATAATGTCTCAGCAGCAGGGTAGTTCATCATCAAAACCTAAATGTAATCCAGATGCAAACCCTATTTTCGTAGGAAGAGATAAGGCT
>MU225025.1:544098-560267 GCA_018584345.1 Thuja plicata | reverse complement strand
TCCATTCTAGGTTTGTGCTATTCTCAAAATGAATTCTAGAATATGGCTGTCCTGTTTGGTTCACCTGGAAGATGATTGAGAAGATGCAAATTCTGTGTTTGGTTCCACACAACTAGAATTGGAATTGTAATTTTGTTTTTGTACACACATATATACACACACATATACACACATACACATATATACACACATATGTGTGTACACACACACACATGTATATATACACACATATACGCACATGTGTGTGTATATACACGCACACACGTGTATATATACACACATGTGTGTGTATATACACACACATATATATATATACACATGTACACACATATATATACACATACATGTATGTATATACACATGTATACACATACATATGTGTATATATATACACACACACATACACATATATACACATGTGTATATATACATACATGTATATATACTATATATATACATGTATGTATATATACATACACATGTGTGTGTATATACACACATACACGTGTGTATATACACTCATGTGTATATACACTCATGTGTATATATACATACATGTATCTATACTATATATGTACATGTGTGTATATACACTCATATGTATATATACATATATGTATATATACACATATTTATATATACATTTTGATAGCAATATAATATTAACACAAAAATGGGAATGAATTTTCCTTCACCAAATAATACTCTCAATTCCAATTCCAATTCCTAGTCTTGAGGGGGAATTGTGGAATGCTCAAAAAGGCCCAAAATTAGAATTCGCATAACCCTATTCCAATTTTTTATTTTGGAACCAAACAGGGAATTGAACATTTTGAGAATTCGGAAATGCCAATTCCCATTCAATTCCCATTCCACCCCTCAACCAAACGGGCCCTTAAGGATATGTTATTGAACATATTCTTTAAATTATAGATAATATCTTATATAGTGGAATTGATGTAGATGGATGCTTGAGACAATAGTAAAATATAGTTTTAATGATGTATTAGAGGGTATGATATTATATAATGTTAAAATGTAAATTAATTTAAATAAATAAATTGTATAAAATGTTTATAGGTTATATGAAATGATTAATTTGGAATGTTGATTATAAATATTTAAATCAGAAAATACAATTATTGTTCTTTGTATGGTCTTTTGTTATGTACACAAACAATTATTCAAATGATTGTTTTTTTGCTTTTTTTTTCATTTTGACATTTCCAAAAATTTGATCATGGCATTTATGTACGGAGAAACTATTCAAATAATTACATATTTTAACTAATCAAATAACAAGAGGAAATAATTAATTGATGAGCTCGATTATGCTAAGCGAAAATATGTGAATTTGTAACGTTGATGCTCGCAAAGGCAGTGTTTCTCCTCTACAAGCATGCGTGGAAAATGAATGGCAAATAGTGAGGAATCAAAAGGCAAGAAGGGCCATGGACACTAGGGTTAGGGGAGATTTATCTGGCATCAGGGGGATTGGAATCAACAAGGTGTTTAACAAACAAATGTGGGCTATACCCATTACATCCCGAATTCCAGAATTCGCAATTGGTGTGAATCAAACTATATTAGAAAGGATGACCTTTCCTTTCACTCCCTCTAAAATGGGCTCTCCACTAGCATGCTTGTCGACTCCCTCATGTATTCCTGCTTCCAATAGATTCCAATGGCTTCAAGACAATGCTCATAGTTTCTGGCAAAGGGATATCTCATCCCTTTCAAAGGACATGCAGGGGGATGTTTCTTTAGAATATAACAATGATTATCCCAAAAATAAGCAAGTTGCTCACTCTGGGAAGTTCAAGCATCAAATTAGGGCTCAGACAAAATCACAGGTGTCCACCCATTAGAATGTTGATGTAGCGTCGAGGGATGGCCAAGAATCTAGGGTTATGTCAAAAATTCCAGTAAATGGCTCCTACAATCAGATTTTTGAAAACCTAGCAACCGGAGCCAACATTGTCCCCTTAGGGAAAACAAAATTATCTAACCATATGATGACTTCGGGTAGCCCCAAAGAAGACCTCATTTCCAGGAATGGGACAAACAAAACATTTAAGATTAATTCATACTTCATTAAACCTGTCTGGGACAAATACTATGATTTGGGTGTCCTGGCGATCTGGAGTGGCAAGAGCTTTTCCTTCCCAGACATGAAAGATTGATGGGGCAAAAAATTCCCTAATCAGGTAAGTATTTCTAACCTGCGCAATAATGTTTTGTTCATTCTATGCAATAATCAAGAAATCAGGAATGAAATTATGTTTGGCAAAATTAGATTTTTCAAACGATATTATTTTTTCAGTTCCTCAAATGGTTTACACTCTTCAACCTGTATACATATAAACCAGATGTTTTACCTAAATGGGTAAATTTAGGATGGATCCTGTGGAATACGGTCTGTCAGCACTCCTAGATGAAATCGAGTCAAACTGGGATGATTTCTTAGCCTGTGAGGGGATCTCAATGAATGATATATCCAAAGAGGTTAAAGTACTTCTTAACCTAAACCCTAAAATTGATACATTGGAACCTTTAGAAATTGTCATGGTTAAAGCAATATGGCATATTAAACCCTCCTTCTATCAGGGTGAAATAGATGACTCAAATATCATTAGCAGAAAGATGCATATGGAGTTAGAGGACAGAAGATCTAAAGCCTCAAGATATAAAATTGAAAACGTACAACCAATAACAGATAATGATGATTCTAGCTCTAGTAGTAAGAATAAATGTGAGAATAAAGTAATTGTGGATAAACCTAATATATATGAAAGAGGCCCCGAGCATTGTGCTAACTCAACCCTAACTGTCTCATATAAAAGGCTATAGAGTCAAATTTAAAAATCAGATTCGTGGCTTCTTCCTAGAAGCTGTCCAAAATGAGCCAGTAAAGGAAACTATTATTCAATGTTCCCCTAACATTGAGGGTGTTAGGTATAGTAAGAGGAATGTAGAAGATGTTAACCATTTGCAATACGAAGATGGATCCTTTCCTGAAGAGGTTAAAAAGGAATTGTCATCAGTTGATCAGATTAACAAGTAAAGAAATGTAGCAAGATTACCAAACTACAGTTCAGTGTCTAAGAGCTTGGAAGTAGAGGAGGGAGAGATTGTGGAAAACTGGGTGAGAGATGTTCCTACTAAGGTTTTCTCTATCCCTGATATGGAATTATCTAAGGAAGAATTTATGGTAAGAGAGGAAGAGAAGAATAAAATTGATCAAGAGGTGCCCCTAGTAAGTCTGATTGTAGAAAGTGTACTTGTTAAGGATAATATTGGAGGAATCCCTGATACCTAGATGTCTAGAGATATAATGGTGACAAATATAGGTGAGAAGACACGAGACAATAATGCAAATCAGAATGCTTGCTTGTCTAGTGACTACAAATATATAGGTGAAAATAATGATCTAGGTTTGGAATACCTATGTAATGAGGTGTTTGATAATCTCCTTGAAGGGATAGCTAAAGATCTGCTTAACGAGGAGGAGATAGCTATGGAGAACAACTTCTCATTACCAAAATTATAGCACTTGAAGAAGAAGAAAGGTATCAAGGAATGATGGAAAAATAAATTGTTCAATTGGACAACAAAGAGAAGGAACATGTTAAGTCTACTTTAGGAATTTCTCTAACAGATGTTAGTAGAGATACCCCTAATTGTGCGAAGAGTAATAAAAAGGGGTAGAAAATCCCTTTCAAAACTAAGGGCCAAGGATGGGTTCGCTGAAGATCAAACCAAGATTACTACTTTGTTTCGTGTTAGGAAGGGGAAGGTCCTTACAATAGAGCCATGAAAATAAATATGTGGAATGTTAGGGGCTTGAATGCCCCTAACAAGTAGAAAATTCTAAAACGTTGCATCTTTGTTACTAAAGTTGAAATATCAATACTACGGGAAACAAAGCTTAATTTGGAAGATTTAACTTTGCAAATAGGAAAAAGTTGGTTAATTGGGATGTGAGGAGTGTTCCGTCTGATGGTGCCTCTAGAGGCTTAGCAGTAGTTTTGGACCACAAATATGTCTCTATCTCAATTATAAGAAGTCAGAAAAATTGGATGTGTGGCAATGTGGAGAGTATTGGGAGTAATCTTCAATTAACATTGATTAATGTATATGGACCAACATAGAATAGAGATAAGAGAGTAGTTTGGAAGGAGATGGAATAGCTTTTAGAGAATATACCAGATCATATTTGTATTATTGGAGGTGATTTTAATGTTATTCTAGACCCTATAAAGAAATGGAGTGGAATTGGTAAAGAGTCCCAATCCACTTCAGACTTCAAAGAGTGGTTCAACAAAAGTAACTTGCTAGGAATTAAAACAGAGAGGGGTATATGTACTTGGAATAACAGAAGGCAAGGTTTTAGTAATATAGTAAGATTCCCCTACACTCTCTTAGTTGAGATCATACCATACTCAGACTCTGACCACTTTCCAGTGCAACTGCACTTTGGTGAGGATATTCGTCCAAAGTGTTGTCCTTTTAAGTTTGAAAAAATATGGCTGAAGGATGAGAATCTTATGGTGTTACTAGCACAATGGTGGAAGGAAGCAAAAGTCTCGGGATCAAAACTATATTGTTTAGTAATAGAGCTAAAAATGATTAAAAATAAACTTCTAATTTGGAACAACAACCACTTTGGCAATATTTTGTATCAAAAGAAAGGTTGGAGGATGAATTATAACTTGTCAACAAAGAAGTAATTGAGAAAGGAACGGGCTCTGAGTTGTAAATCAAAGAGAAGAAGTTGTTGATAGAATATGAAGATATCCTAGCCAAGGAAGAGATCTTTCAGCGACAAAATTCAAGAGAAACTTGGTTGGATACATGAGACAAAAATACAAAAAAAAATCATAATAGTACAAAACAACGTAGAAACATAAATAAATAACTAAGACATAGGGTATGGATGGCGTCATCATTGAGGATCCTCATCAAATAGCAGTTGAAACAGTCAAATACTTTGAGAAAATATTAAATAACCAAGAAGGTTCAAATATGGCTCATCACAAGAAAATTATAGCAAACACCTTGAAGATTATAACTATTGAACAAATAGGGCTCTAACAGCTAAATTCTCCAAGGCTGAAGTAGAAGCGGTTGCGATACAAATGCATCCAGATAAGGCATTGGGACCAGATGAATGTCACATTTTCTTTTTCCAGAAATGTTGGAACTTTATTGGGGACGAAGTGGTTGAAGCACTTGAGGGGGTTAGAAACTCCGACAATATCCTTAAATAAACTAATAATAGCTTTCTTGCCCTTATATCCAAGAAAAAAATGGAAAAAAATATGATGATTTTAGACCTATTTCGTTATGTAATACTATCTATAAGATACTCGTTAAAACTAAGGCAAATAGAATTCATAAATTATTACTAGACATAATTAATGAAGAACAAATAGGGTTTGTTCTAGGTCGCTCTATTTATGATGGGGTAATTAGAGCCCAAAAGGCAATCCACTCAATTCGGCAAAATCGAATCCCTAGTATGTTGATCAGACTTGATATAAGCCAAGCCTATGATAAGGTGGATTGGTGTTTCCTATGTAAATATTTGGAAGCATTTGGTTTTACAAAATAATGAATCAACCTATTTTTTTAGTGCATTGCTAGCCCTAGAATTCCAGTCTTGGTAAATGGTACCCAAAAAGGTTTCTTTAACATTTCTAGAGGGTTGAGACAGGGAGATCTCATCTCCCCCTTCCTATTTATTATTATGGTAGAAGCACTAGGAAGGAGAATCACAAAGGCTAGGGAAAGTGGTTTGATCAAAAGGGTGGAAATAACTAGTGGTATGGATCTCACTACACATCGACAATTTGTTAATGACACCATGCTTTGTGGAGAAGTGGACAAATAGGAGGCAATTGGACATAAGAAATATTAGATTCTTATACTATGGGTACAAGATAGGAAATTAATGAAGCAAAATCAAAAAATTTCTTTTTTAATATTGACCTGAATTCAGAAAAGGAGATCAATAATGTCCTGAATTTCAAAAAAGGAGAACTTCCTTGCAAATACTTAGGGCTTCCCCTGGATAAGGGTAAAAGACCCAAAAAACTATGGGATCATGTAGTCTCAAAAATTAAGAAAAGGAAAGATACATGGAAAGGGAAGTAACTTTCTTCTATTGGAAAGGAAACAATGTTAAAATTGGTGCTATCGGCTATCCCAATATACCAATTATCATCCATGAACGTACCAGTAGAAAAAAGAGAAGAGACTAACATGAGCTTGAGATCCTTCTTTTGACAAGGAAAATAAGACAAGAAGATGATGTCATTAGTATCTTGGGATGAAATATGCAGACCAAGAGAGGAAGGTGGGATTGGGACTAAGAATGTAAAAGACCAAATCAAAGCGCCTGGGGCTAAATTGGTATGGAAGATGTATTGTGATCCCAACTTAAAATGGCTCAAGATCTTGAGAAACAAATATCTCGAGGGAAAGGAATCCACAAGTTTGTTTAGGAATTCCAATCCTCCCAAGGGTTCACATATCTAGAACTTTGTGATGGATTGTAGGAAAATTATGATGGAAAAATTAACATGGAATTTAGGGGATGGAGGTCAAGCCTTGTTCTGGGAAGATTCACGGGGAGGTTATGCTGCAATTGGAAGTTTGCATAACTTAAAAAATGCAAAAAGGGATCTTAGAAACTAAATAGGGAAGATATGTTGAGGAGTATATTGAGTTCCAACATGAGGGCTCAACACTAGGATGGAAGTGGAAGCCTTGGGACTCTAGCAATATTCTAAGAGAGGAAAATTCATAATTAGTTAGAATTTTGAGTAATAGGTGTATCATCTTCTAAAATTAAAGAGATAAGTTGGTTTGGATGGCTCAAAATCTAGAGATTACAATACTAAAGATGGTTATAAATTTATGATAAAAAAAACTACGACCAAAAACATCTACCTCTGAGGCTATGATAGAATAAGAGTGGCTTACCAAAAGTTGGATTGTTCTCATGGATTTCCCTACATAACAAAATTATTACTTCTGACATATTCACGAGAATGGGTTATGCAAGTCCTAGTAGATGCCCTTTATGTGAACAAGAGGAGGAAACCATTGATCATATCCTAGCTTAATTATAGTTTTTCCAGTCAATGTTGGCAATGGCTCTGTGGAATGTTGGGTTGGATAATAGTCCTCCCCAATAGTATTTTAGTTTTATTTCAAAGTTGGCTTAACATCCACAATAAGTTTGTATAGTAACCTATGGACAAATGCTCCCTCAATTGTAATATGGGAATTACAGGAGCGTAATAGATGTATATTCAAAGAAAAGAAAATGAGTTGGGAACGACTAACCAATAAAATTGAAGTGGTTATCATAGAAATAATAAACAATAGGATATTAAAACACTCCGAGATAGAAGAAAAAATGACTTATTGGGATGAAAAGATGAGGGGTAGATGGGATGGTCTGAAGATTCCCCATTGTATTGGTCCTGGGGAAGAGAGAAATAAGTAAAAAATAGTAGAATGTGTTTGGAAACCCCCTAGAGAAGGTTGGTTTAGGCTAAATTTTCATGGAGCCTCTAGGGGAAACCTTAGTCAAGAAGGTTTGGGATGTTGTGCCCGCAATTGGAAAGGTAAGGAAATTACTAGTTTGGCAAACCACTGGGCATAGTAGCCAATAATACATCAAAGCTTACAACCTTAATTGAAGGATTAAGGATTTGTAGATATCTTAAGATTCATAAGTTAGAAAGTGAAGGAGATTCAATCAATGTGATAAATGCATTAAGAAAGGCACAGTGCCAAATTGGAAACTCAACTCATTACTTTCCAATGCTCTAGACTTAGTTAGCTTATTTATTAAATGCACTTATAATCATTAAGATGCATGAAATTTTCGCAGTCCATCAAATTACTAGTTAAGGCTTCTGGATTTTGACTGTGTGGCATTTTTTCCATCAAAATTTTGGATCACACTCCATGATCCATCATCGAGATGATAACTTATAATCGTATTTTTAGAAAAGGTAACTCAAGGGCAGATAACTTGGCTAATGAAGGGACAGATGAGAACATCTTGATTAACATAGGTACCCTAGGGATCAAATAATCAAAACGCTACATATAATGTACAAGGGAGGTTGTATGTATGCCCCCTCCTTATGATGGCATCTTAGGAGAGATCACAAGGAAGAGAATCAAGGATACCTACTTCAGACAACAAGAAGATATCCTTAAAGAAACAATGTATGTCTTAAACTTGGCTAAGAGGGTTAACTCTTATGAGCTAAGAAAATAGATAATTGTGAAAGTATATTTTTCTTGTGGAAAGAAACCCTTTAAAGGAAGAGATATTGGTTGCAAGACATATACCTTTAATAGGAGTTATTGAATAGAGATAACATCTTCAAGGAAAAGAGGGGAAGAGAACAAGAATGCGCCCTTTTAGCCCCCTATTGCTAGGTGAAAAAGGGATTCTTGATGAAGGATGATAGAATATGAAACACAAAGTAAGGGAATTTTCTTATGATGGACATAATTTCATAAATAAAGAAGAGGTTGTGATCAAGGATGCACACCTCTTGTATAATAGAGAATCCTGAATTAGAACGAACAATTCTTTAAAAGAAAATAATGTCACACGATTTTAAAAAAATGTCACTATATTAAGGAAAGTAGATCCTTAGAGAAGAGAGAAAGGAAAATGACATGAAACCCTTCCCCCCGATTGTGAAGGCGGGATAAAATATGCATCCCTAATGATATTCACTTCATAATAGATATAATATTCTAAGAAAAATAAGTTGCAAACCAAAGAGAACTCCTAATGTAAAATAGACATATTTTATCCAAAAAGATATCACATTATAAAGTAAGAGAGCCATCAAGAAAAGTGGTGAATGATAACATGGAATATTATTTAATGATAGACATGCCCTTTGAGGCATGAAAAATATTGTAAAGCAAATATGTTAGGATCTCGAGTGAAACAAAAGATCTGATGCCAAAAAAGATGTACCATCATTAAATAATTCAAAGCCATATAGACATAAGAAAAAGGAGGATGACACATTATGTCTACTTAGTGGGCAACCCAATCATACGAGATATGTACTTCCAAGAAAGGAAAAAAAATTTAGGAGGATACTAATATATTTAATGAGAAGATCCTAAACAAGTCCCTACATGGGAGGACATTATAGTACAAAAGAGATGATCAACAGAGAGATAATGGATCCTTGGAAGGAAGAAAGAAATGATGATACCTTTCCCCTAGTTGAGAGAGAAATAGGGATTTTCTATTATGGTGCCCTTGAGATCATTACATAAAGGAGTTTACATAATGAAGAGCAACATAATAGGAAAAGAAGATGCCAAGGTATTACTTTGATATGAATAAAATGTAAAACATCCTATGTTAAGAGAAGGAGACATATATCAACCAAAACTTGAACAAATTATCTAAACTCGAGACAATCACAAAGATAATTCTTATTATAGTAATGAAAACAATATGAAAATTCACCATTGACGGGTCATTTTTTTGTTTTCAAGGTGTCTATAAGGAAATCATATCCTAGAGTTATACTTGATACTCAAAAAGATTCTTTTGGCCAAAGCTAAGAAGTCGTCGTAAGGTGACAGATCATAAGAAGGTGTTGGAAAGAGAATATCAAGAGGAGGTTTTGGTTGAGAGAAAATGTTACCTTGAGGTACATGATATTCCTTACAAGGATCAAGAGGAACCTTAAGGTTGTGTTCACTAAATCCTTGACCTTTGTATTATTGTGGAATAGGGTGTAATTTAGAGGGAGAATATGAGTCATCCTGATGTCTGTGAGTGGAAGACGTAAAGATGTTTGTTTTGGGAAAATCATCCTTCCTATTATCTTGAGGTTGTAAAGACGAAGGAGGATTATCTGATATTCTTGGAGAGAACTCATCTAAGAAATGTCGAACATCTCGATCATGAATAAGTTTTTGATATGAATCAAAGTAATGACTAACCTCTTTGAGACTACCTATTAAAGCAGGTTGAAGAAAAGGAGATCTATGTCTCCCTATCACCAGATCAATTAGAACATGGTCTTGAGAAGGATTAATGGGAAATGTAGGAGTAATATTAAGAGGATTAGGATTATCATTAGGCTCATTCACGAAGACCCTTATGTTGTCTATATAGTGCATGCATTTTGTTAAAATTTGAAGAACAAAGAGACATGAAATATTGATAAAGGTCTTGAAATATGCTTTATAAGGAAGAGCTTTATTGGTTAACCCCATAATTCTATAGGTAAGAAATCCATGAAGGAATACCAACATAGTCATATGCAAGAACCTATGATTCACTCCATGTGATTGATAAAGAGAAGTAAGAAGGAATGTAAGAACATAAGTTATTACACACTGGAATCGAAGTTAGAAAGCGCCATGATGAAATATAGAAAGCACAAAACTAAGGATGTGATATAGATAGTATCTAATGTAAAATATATATATATATATAGTCACAAAATCACAATGCATACAAAATAGATCTAGATGAATAAATGCATAGAAAGAGAATCCAACACCAAAATCAGAGTGGAAATGTTGTAAGTCAGGTTCACCAAAATGTATGGTGGAAAATGGTGAGAAATTCTAAGATGTAGATCACTCACCAAATTTGGGGGGGGGGGACCTATACATTAGGAATACAAACCTAACCCTTGAGCAAAATTTCATTAACACAACCAAAGGAAGGAGGGTGCTAATGCAAGATCTAGACCAAAGGGGGATTTGATACTCCTTTAAAGAGATATTGATATGTATGTGATAATGATAAAGTAGATAGAAGATCTTATTTATGAAAGTATATCCAAATAAAGAGGAAGAATATTTTACCTTCAAACTAGATGAGGAGATTTGAACTTTGGATCTGAATTTGACTGTCGCTAGAATGTTAGAATCTATTGTAACTCTAGATTTGAGGACCTGAGACCTGTAGATGTCTTCTTCGTAATTTTTGCAGCCAAAAAGTGCAAGAACAAGTCGAGATTCTAGGGACAAGTCGACGGGTCGACTTGTTCCCAATTGCTCAAAATCTGATGAAAATTTGTGAGGACCTATGATTGTGCCTGTACCTTCCAAATCCAGATCTGCAACTCTGCTACATGTTCCTACACACAGAAAAGGAGGAGAAGGTTGAAGGGAGGGTTTGCCTCAGTCAAACCCTTGTATAGGAATCAACATGGAAATGAAATGAAATAAAGGAAAATAGTGTTGTCATGTAGGATTAGATCTAAACAATAGAGTATATCATACAACATAGATGCAATTACATCTTTAAATGTCATCAAGTATGTTGTTGCAATAGCTTTGACTCAACACAAAACCCAAAAGGAAATCATGTAAGACAAAACCTCATGTAGTAGATGTTGTAATTCACCACAATGTTTGATTGGGGAATAAAGAGAAGAGGAAAGACGCGATGGATGAATGCAATTCTCCTTCCTTGATTTCAAATTCCTTTGTTTGGATTGCAATGGGGGGAATAAGCTAGATCTATAGAAGGAAAACACCTTGATTGAATGATTGGAATTAAGATTGAAATGCTTGAATGAATCTTGATGGATTCCTTCCACTTGAATGCTTGCTAATGAACGCTTGCTTGCACTTGGATGTAGCGAATGCATAATGGATGGATAATAGCTTACTTATATGTATATGATGTGAAATGAGAGGTGTGGATGCCTTTTTATACACATTTTGAGGCTCATATTAAGTCCAGGCTGACCACAAATCTAAACCTCAAAGGAAAATCCTGGCATAGGGCATCGGCTCAAATCTGGGCCCAAAAACCTAGGTACAAGTCAACAAGTTGACTTGTACCTAGGGACAAGTCGACAAGTCAACTTATCCTAGGCAAATCAGGCTCAAATTTTGTCGGGATGTCGAGGAAGGCGAAAAAGAATGGAGGGAGAAATGCAAGTTGTCAGGAGATTAGGGCAGATCCTGAAATCTGAAAATAAATGCATTGGTCCTAGGTGAGAAATTAATTATGGGATTGGATGGAAAATGGGAAATCAAACATAAAAGTTAGAGCCAACCTTGAGTTCAAGCAAGATTGAAGGAGGAGGAGGACCTATATTTGAATTTGGCATGCATTTAAGAGCAATATAGGGTCCTACCATAATTAACACACTAAGTTAGGCACAAAATGGTCCCAAATTAAGTGCTTACATTTTAGGACGATACATCTACTATACGGGACACTTGTAAATTAATGTGAATACGAGATTATCTTTTATTTTTAGGGCAAGACCAAAGGTTTTCTCCACCCTGCTCTTTCCTACCGATGCCCCTAGTGAGACAGGTTGTAAAATAGGTTTAATATTAATAAAAAAATTGACCTTGGCCTATTACTTATCAAAAAAAAAAATTAATTAATTATTTTTGGAAACACAATTTTAGTCTTTTGTATGAAACAACTACTCAAATGTTTTTTTAAATTTCTACACTTACCTCCAAAAACTTGATTATGACCTTTGTGTACAGAGAAACTACTCAACTAACTATTATAAAAAAACACAATCTACCTCCATGCTCAAATTATTATTATCAAAAACACATTCTACCTCGTCCTCAACTTTTGTACATACAAAGATAATTGATTAAATAAATAACTATTACCAATAACACAACTACTGGAATAACTATTATTGGAAATACAATCCTTTTGTGTACATAGAAACTCCTTCTCAAATAACTATTACCAGGAACACAATCCTCACCTTTTGTGTGATGAGATACTATAACATCCAAAAATCTAATCACAATAGACTATTCAAATAGTTATTAGCAGAAAACTCAATAGCCTATGTACTCATAAACAACTACAAAAATCTCTTGTCACTGGAGATACAATCCTAACCCAATCCACATAGTCAAATCCAGAAGAACATTTGCCAAAGATTTATGGACTATGGAAATTTCATGTTTCTAAAATGAAAATTCTTAAAATAATTTTATAACATCATTTTGTTATATAACATTTCTCTCATTTCTATAAAATAAATTTTTGTCTTTAACATTAAATCAAATAAATTGAATATCTTAGAAAAAGATTTATTTAAAAAAATAAATATAAATTTGTAAAAATTACAAAGTGCGATCATTGAAGGAAAAAACTCAATACAAGCAAAATTATAAATAACTACTTGCATCTCTATAAATTGTAAATATGATATCATTAACTGTAAAAATTAAATTAAATTTTTAAAATATATTTATGACATCATTTTTCAATTAATATTAGAAATAACTGAGGGAGAGGGGTCAATAATGGGATACCCTATGTGTTGGATTGCCACGTATGCACATTTAGACAACCAGCTAGACCACCACATAGCCAGTCCAGTTGTTCACCTAAAAAACTTGATTTGGGACCCGTATGCTGACATCTAACACGTGTCGCAACATGATCGTCCCAAGGTGTCAAAAAATAGACCCATTTATGAGATGACCTATCATGGTGCATGTCGACCAAGGATAGTAGTGTGGAAAGATGTGTTTGTAGGTTCAAACAACTATGTGGCAACCAAACTGTATGATACCCTAAGTAGAGGATGAGTTATATGTCGCGTCAGCGATGGAATGTCAAGTGTCCTTTTGCATTTACTATGTGTCCCATAACATTTCACTATCATTCATCTCACTCAATAACCAATGCAAGAACCACTTAATGTTTCATTTTTTTTGCAACTTCCTACCACTGTCTTTGGTTTCTTTCATACGATGTCTAGAGTGTTTGTCACTAGAGGAGCCAATATTGGGATGCAAGACAGGAAAAAATTGGTCATTTCAACCACAATTTAGGGAGACCTTGACATTTTTGTAGACAATTGTGTGGTATACACATCCCCAACTAGTAGTGCAACTCGTCATTCCACTTAAGGTAAGAAACGATGGCCTTTTGCTTTGTCAATTCTTTCCTTTCCTGAAGGTGGTGAATATCATTTGTAAAATGGTTGCATTTGGTTTTTTTGGTGCATTTATCTAGTTTTTTTTTTAGTTTAGCAATCATATGCTTCTACCTATTGGTTCTTGTAAGTTACACCGAAAAATCTGAAGGCTTTGATCGCTAGAGGGAAGCTAAATCAACACACGCTCAACCCAAGTAAGGAATTTTCCTCGCTAAGGTCACAATTGTTGTGGTCCTTGACTTTCTTAGCTATTTTGGCAAGTTTATTGTCCAACTCATTTTTCTAGCATTTGTGTAGCTATAATTTGCGTGATTCTCTAGTTTTATCGGACATGTTTATGAACACTACTCAAATGTGTTCATAAACACACGAAAATATATGAGGAAATCAAAAATTTTGTTCAAGCATTGATCTAAAATTTCATTTATTTTTTCATTTTTATTATATATAGTGTTGCTACATTACATTACATTTATAACACATAAATCTAGTTAAAATCATTTTTCTAGTGGGTTTTCCATCATTCTATTAATGGGGTTTCCATTGTGTTAATGAGTTTTTTCACTTACCGTGTTAATGGGATTGTCACTTATTCTATTAATGGGGTTTCACATGTTATTGTTCATGGGGTTTTAATCCATTGTTCCATGTATTGTTTAATTGTAATGTGTTGTAAGTATTGTTTCAATATTTTATGGGTTTAATGTTTACATTATGATACTATTAATGGGGTCTTCATTATTTCCTTATTAAAGTATGCAAATAATTTCTTGAATGACTTTCAGTTATAAAGTTATAATATTGACGACGTTTATTGTTTTTATGGTGAAGGGGTTTATTGTCTTCACTTATTATATTACCAGGGTTTTTCAGTTATTATGTCAATGGGGTTTTCACTTGTTCTATTAATGGGGTTTTCACTGACATTTGTTAATTTGGTTATCAATTATTATTTTGATTGGGTTATTCCTTATTTTCTTAATTGGGTTTTTACTTATTCTCTTAATTAGGTTTTTGTGTTAATGTGATTTGCACTTGTTATGTTAATGTGCATTTCCTAAAAAAAAATTGCAATGTTGATTGTATTTCGAGTGCTTAAATTAAAGGGGTTTCAATTGTAAAGTTGAAGGGGTTTATTATTTTAATGGTCAACAGGTTGATAGTTTTTCACTTATTATCTTAATGGGGTTTTCACTCTATCTATTTATAGGGTTTTGGGTTTCTCTATTTATGGGGTTTTCACTTATCTTAATTGGGTTTCTCACTTGCGATGTTAATTGGGTCTCTCACTTTTATTGAAGAGGTTTCCAATTATAATGTTCAATGAGGTTTGAAGTTATAGTGTTCAATGGGGTTTAGAGTTATAATGTTCAAGGGGTTTAATGATTTTTATCACTTTCACAGTATGGGGTATTCACCATTTCTATGAGTAGGATATTCACTTATTATGGGAATTGGGTTTTCACTTATTCTGTTAATGGGGTATTTACTTATTCATACCACACTTATATGTGGACAAAATATATAATTTTGTGGCTGACAACAAACAACACACATTGTGTTTTAGATTGAGACAAAACTTATGAAAAACAAAATATTAATTGCTTCATGGTAACTCAAAACCATAGCTCTCCAAAGAACTCTACAATTTACCGATGCTCCCACCCATAGAATTGATGAGGTATTCAACTAAATCTGCTAATGAGATATTTAGTAATTATGTTCATGTGGTGTTTACTAAATTTATTAACGGGGTTTCAATAAATGTGTTAATGGGTTGTTTAGTAATTTTGTTCACTTATTCACTGAATCTGTTAATGGGGTCTTTAATCAATCTGTTAATATGAAATCGACTTACTCTACTAAGAGGATTTCCACTATGTCTCTTAATGGGGTATTCAATAATTATGTTCATGGGGTATTTTCTAGTTTTGTCCATGGGGTTTTCAATCGATTTGTTGAAGAATGATTAAAAAGTCTATTGTGGAAGGGGATTAGGTTTCCAATTATCAATTTAATGGACTTTAAAGGCATGTGTCCGGGTTGTAAGGTTCACTTATTATAATGTACAACTATGTTTTTAAATTTATGGGTATGGACATAAATATTAATGTTTATACACACGTTTAATTATATATACAAATGTATATATTTGAATGTCTGTGTCTTTACATTATTGTATATGCATATGTATATATATAT
>MU225025.1:514271-539960 GCA_018584345.1 Thuja plicata | reverse complement strand
ACAACACAGAGGTTCAAGTGACCTGACTGCACCACATGATGCTCTCGCGGAAGAGGAGAGCTGAGCTCCGATAATGGAGATGGTGGACCAAAATGTGTGAAGGTGTAGAGATGGGTGGAATGATCAATTTTCCCTATAGAAACAATGCCACCTGTCACACTATCCCAAATGAAGACTGAATCTGGCATGAACTCAACTATCTTCCCTGATCCACTTCGTGTAATCTGGTAAATTGAGAGAAGGTTTGCAATCAGAGATGGAACAGACAATACATCATTGAATGTGCCATCCTGAACGTGTACATAACCTTTCCTACAGACTGGCATAACAGTGTTATTCCCCATGAGAATGTGGGGAATAGGAGAAGCCTCAATACAAGAGAAGATCTCCGGAGAAGACGCCATATGGTGAGAAGCACCTGAATCAAGTATCCAAGGGACCTGTGAAGGGGATGCAACAGAAGCCTGTAATGCATGACCCTGTCCAAAATTCTGTCCGGATGTCAAAGATGAGGCAGAAGACTGAAAAGTAGACCCCTGTGAGGTGGAAGAGGATGGAGAGGAAATAGTGCTCTTCTGAAGCAGAGCTTGCAAATCTGCAATCTGTTTCTCATAGCCATCAAATCTCTTCTTAAAACACTGTGACTCATCATGGGGCCCCTTCTGACAATAGGAACAAGTATGGTTTTGAGTCTTATGTTTCTCCTTCTTAGAAGAAGATTGTGGGCCAGTAGAGTGCTGAGAAGAGGAATCAGATATCTACTTCAGCTTCGGCTTCTGTGTATCCTGAGATGACTTGGCAAGTAATGCCTGTGACTGTGAACCTATAAGAGAATCCATCTGACTAAGCTTGGACTGCTCACGAGTTAACCTGTCATAGAAGGTCTCAAAAGAGGGCATAACATGACGAGCACCTAGTGCATCCATAGTGGAGTAGAAGGTAGAAGTGAAATCTGATAAGGGCCACAAAGCTTTGAGAGTATCAGAAAGATACACTCATCATCTGACTTCATCTTTCCATCAACCTGTAAACTAGATCGAAGAGACTTGAACTTCATCAGGAAGTCATCAATGCTGGTGAAAGATTCAGGTACCAAGGAGGTGAACTCTGCATCTATCTGGAGAACCCTAAACTGATTCATTGTGCCAAACAAGGTGGAAAACTTGTCCCACATATCCCTGGGTGTGGTCAGACCATTCAGGTGGAACAACAACCCATCTGAAATATTCATGGCAATGAGGCCGATTGCCTCATCCATCTTATTTTTGTGCATAAGAGCCTCATAAGGCCTCTGTAGAACTGGCTGAACTGCATCCAGGTAGGACCATAAACCTCATGACATGAGGAGTCTGGTCATTTGTGGCTTCCATGTGTGGTAGTTATGTGGAGTCAGAACGACAATAGATGTGTTCGACATTTAGAGAATAAGACGGAAGTAGAAGGGTCTCTCTGAATTGAAAATGCAGAAAGAAATATGCACCCCCTTCAAACTATCAAACTAACTCCCGTACACCACAAAATGAAGCAAAAACACAAAGAACAAGAGAAAAAATTGAGGTCCAAATGTAGAGAAGGAGAAAAATAAAGCCTCAAATTTGATGCCAAAAATAGGAGCTCAAATGGCAGAACCAACGATCAAGACTAGCATCAACACGTCCAGCTCGGAAACACCTTTTCGGAGATATTTCATTTTTTGAAAATGGACATCGTATGCTCAAGTTACGGCCAAAAAACCAAGTGCCCCTCCAAAGACCAACTCTCTGAAAAAAACCAGACACTGGATAAAATTTGACGTTCAAACACTCGTCATCGTCCACTGGAAAAAAATTTGACAGTCATCGAGGCTGTCGCCGAAAAAAAATTTCGATCACCGGAAATTTCCAAAAAACCGTAAGAAAATTTGAAATTTGCCTGGAAAAAAAAATGGTGGCTGACGTCAGCATCATACTGCTATGCTGGCGGGCCGGTGGTGGCTGCCGATGGAGAGGAGACCAGGTGACTGGTAGGAGGTGAGAGAGTGGCACCCTGGTTGCGGAGCCGGTGGCAGCGGCGCCCGAGCGGAAGCACCGGTGGCGGGAGCCCTGGTGGCTGGCGGGTGGCGCGCACCGGCAGGGGCTGAGCGCAGGCGGGTGGAGGGTGGAGCCGGGGTGGTGTGGTGGTGGCGCACTCTAGCAGCGCTCCGGCTGCCCTAAAATATGAAAAAAATGCATTTTTTAAATTTTTTTCTCAAAAATTATGCCCGTACGGCCTGGGAAGCTAAAATATTTGCCTGAGGTCATTGTGACCAAAATGGTCAAACTTTATAGGTATTTTGACCCTCTCGGGCCTTCTGAACGCAATGGTGGAGTTCATTTTTGCTCAAACGGATCCAAAAATAGTGCCTCCTTCAAAGTGACAGAAAAACCCCAGAAGAGTTATGGTTGTCATCTTTGAATCGTGGCTTCAAAACCCTTCAAACCAGGCAGTGACATAGTGGCTCTGATACCATGTAGAAAATAATAAATACAACTTCGACTTCCAAGACCAGTCTGCATGCAAAATACCTATTACAAAGAATGAAGCCAAAGACAAAAAAAGCAGAAACCCTTCTGTGCTCAAAAGTGAGAGCTCAAAAATGTATTTAGAGAGTATGCAAAAACAAATACAAGCATTCGACCTTAAAGGTGAATGAAACCCTAAAAAAAGGAAAAGTCTAACCTAAGAGAAAGCTTAAGTGAAAAATAGAGTACGACTAACTTAATAATTAATATCAACATGATATAATTAATAAGTGAGAAAAACTATGTACTCTAACATAATCAGATACACATCACAGAAGAAGATCAACATAAGACAACTTTCACAACCCCGTGGGGTACCTTCTACTACAACATGATGCCTTTTGGTTTGTAGAATGTAGGGGCCACTTATTAGAGAGCCATAACTGCCATCTCCCATGACATGATCCATAATATTCTTGAAGACTATGTGGATGATATCTTGGCTAAATAATAAACAAGGTTAGATCACCTCAATGTGATGGAATGTGTATTTGATCCCCTCCATCACTATGGCTTGAAGATCAATCCAAAGAAGTGCATCTTCAGGGTTGCATCAGGAAAGCTTCTAGGATTCATAGTATCACGAAGAGGCATAGAGATCGACCCCAAGAAGGTCAAGCCTATAATGGAGATGCCTCCCCCAAGAACCCTTAAGCAACTACACAGTCTAAAAGGCAAGCTACAGTCTGTCTAAAGATTCATCTCACATCTAGCTGAAAAATGCCAACCTTTTACTCATCTATTGCATAAAGACAAAAGCTTCAAATGGGACCCTTACTGCCAGAGGAGTTTTGAAAAGATCAAGGAATACCTAGAAAATCCACCCATTCTTGTACCACCTACTTCTGGAAGGCATCTTATTTTGTATATATCAGCAACCAATGCAATATTGGGGCACTTATTGGTCAACTCAATGACAATGGAAAGGAAAGGGTCATTTACTACATCAGTCACACACTTATGGGCTATGAAATTAGTTATTCACCTATGAAAAAAGTGTGTCTAGCAGTGGTTTTTGCCACTCAAAAGCTCTGACACTATATGCTCAATCACACTATAAATCTCATCTCCAAAGTGGATCCTATCAAATATTTGCTTTCTTGCACTACTCTCATAGGTCGTATGGATAAGTGGGTCATGCTCCTTACCGAGTTTGATATCTAGTGTATGGACATAAAGGCAATCAAAGGATAGGTCATCGTAGGTCAGCTGGTCGACGTACCACTTATAGATGCATAATCGTTGGTCATCGAAATCCCAGATGAACATCTTTGCATGATTGAAGAACAACCTTATTGGAAACTAGATTTTGATGGTTCATACACATCTCGCAGATTGGGGGCAGGGATCATGTTTGTCACTCCTTAAGGTGACTACATCTCTAAATCATCCAAGTTATGTTTCCACTGAACAAACAACATTGCATAATAAAAAGCATTAATATTATGACTGCAAATTACAATCAAATGGAACATAACTTAGATAACAATATTTGGTGATTCATAACTCATCATCAACTAGGTTCTAGATGAATTTTAGACAAAGGATGAAAATATAATACCATACAAGGAACTCGACAAAATCAAGCAACACTTCCAAGTTATACAATTCATGCATGTACCAAGGCTATAGAGCAAAGCAACAGATATAATGGCTAGTATCGGCTTTCTCCTCAAGATACTACAGGATGCAACACAATATTAATTCTTGGTTAAGAAGCTTCATGCGCCTGCTTATGAGAATGACGACTCTAAAATGGTATGTGTCTTGGTTGGTCCCTTGTCCCCATGGTACCACGACATCCACACTTATCTAAAAAATGGTATCATATCCCCCCACCTCACCAACACCCAACACCAAAACCTTATTCGCAGAGCTTCCTGTTACACGCTTGTAGCCAATATCTTATATTGTCAAGGTTATCACAACATCCTCTCTAGATGTTTAGACTCAAATGAGGTTTCCTTGACATAACATGAGGTACACACTATAATTTGTGGTGCCCACTTGAGTGGCATGGTTTTAGCCAAGCAAATTCTCATAGTTTGATACTATTGGCCTACAATGGAGTACTATGTATGTGAATTTAAAAATAACTGCTACTAATTACTTCACAAAATGAGTAGAAGCAATTCCTCTCACCCTCACAACAAGAGTTCAAATCTCCAAGTTCATCCTGTAACACATCATCTGTCATTTCGAAATCCTCTCCACCATTTTCACAGATCATGGTACGCCACTTGAAAACCAACACAAAATATTTGTGCGATCAACTCCACATCCACCATCTCTTTTCTAGTCCATATTTCCCACAAGGAAACAACCAAGCTGAAGCAACCAACAACACCATCCTAAAAAACCTTAAGAATGTTGTCAATGATTTTGGTCATGACTAGCACCTCCAAATCAATCCCGCCCTCTGGGCATATCGCACTTCCTACCGCACTCCTACATGCACCACCACATATTCCCTAGTATATGGTGCAAAATTCATCTTACCAATTGAGGTTGAATTGCCATCAATGCATATTTCACTCAAGAACCTAATCACAGATGAAGATTACCACTTAGCATGCCTCACACAATTGGCTTTGCTTGATGAGAAGAGACAACATGCACGTGATCACCTGATTGTCTACCATGACAAACTTAAGATAATATATACCAAGAAAAATCATCTACGACAGTTCCAAGTGGGGGATTTAGTCCTCGAATAGAACCAAAAAATGTAAGCAGACATATGAAAGAAAGATAAATTTGAGGTTAATTGGCTGGTCCCCTATGTTGTCACAACATGTTTTGGCTCAAGAGCATATCAATTATGTACACTTAAAGGGGAACCCCTGAATGACCCCATCAATATCATTCACCTATAAAAGTTCTATGCCCGAGTCATGTTGTGTACCCCACTTATTTGAAAAAAAATTCATAAAAAATATAAAAAAGTCACGAAGAAGAAGAAGAAGAAGAAGAAGAAGAAGAAGAAGAAGAAGAAGAAATAAATCATCCAAATGGTGAAAAATTGATAATCAAGCACCTTGGATATGGTATATGTGGTGAAAACTTGGAAACATGCGCCATGTATAGCAGACTATATCATTATCTATCAAAATCTCGTTCCATACCACAAACATCACATATCCATCATACATCCCTCGTCATCATAACCTCCACAAAATATCCCCTCACCGCAGAACCATATTCCCAAGTGTTCCATTATCACATGCACACGTTAAGAATTGTACTACTATCATGATTCCTGAGCTTCATGTCAATTAGTTTTATATTGTGTCCTATCCCAATCCCTGAGCTTTACACATACTATTATATATATTAGTTGTTTCAGTGGCATCTTAGCGTCACTCCAGTCCACTCTATTCAGGTTCCAATGTACATACCTCTCATCCTAAGTTATTCATCTTGCAGAAAGTGATCCAGATTATTTGATTCCTCTAGTCTAGTGCTTCAACAAGTTCCTTCAAAGAGATACTGAATCACGTGATTGTCCTTGATACATATTTTGTCATCCAAACACAAATTTGTAGTCTACCCCATCAACAGGTCCTTGCAGGGTGCATCCTTCCTCATGTCTGACCTAAATCCAATCATCTCTCAGTACCATCAATCTCTTTGGCAAAAGGAATTTTGGTCTTGAATTTATTTTTTTGGCTCTTGATTATCATTTTCAGCTTTCTAGGTTGTTCTCCTCCTCAAAGTTGCCACGATCCTTTATATCATGGTATGCTGTGAATGGATGCTTTTGGGACAAGTTCTTGATCTCTTTTTCTGCCTGTGACTCAGTCAAATGTGACCCTTGCATACTCAACATGTGATCCTTTTGTGGTTGCATGGGGCACTTGGGAAGTGTCGTTTGTTAGTGGGTTACCCAACATTGTTTCCACCTTGAATCTTTCGGGACTCATGTCTGATGTTGGGGTAATCCTTGCGTGCTTATTGTGTCACTCACATGCAACATTGGTGACAAGGCATTGAGTTCATAGTAACCATGGCAAGTATTTGATATTGCTATATCAAACTAAGTGCTCAAACTACATGGTGGTATTATGTTTTGAGCTACCCCACGCTCAAGCTTCAAAAGGAACCCCCCATCAAAAATCAAATCAAAATCCCCACAATCCCTCAATCACCTGAAATAGAATCCCTCAGTCCCCATCAAATCCCAAAGCAAACCCAATACATCAATCCCTCAATCCCCAAACCCTCACTCCCACAGAAAACCCCAAACTCCTCACCCCTCAAAACCCCCATTTCCCCATCCCTTAATCCTCATGGATACAATTGTGAAAATATTTTTCCCCTTCCTCTAATCGACACCTCATAGCGAGGGTCCAGTCGGGCAGTGATATGATCCATTTACATCCCACCCATACACCTAGTTGCATCTTTGCATCACTCTTCGCACATCTTTCATGTGTCTAGATTGCACCCATTCATTTGTTAATCCATTTTAGATTGCATTATTCACATTCATTAAATTCACTTTAAGTTGCATTCATTAAGTCATCTTGTGTTGCATTAATTGCATTAGTTAATCATTGCTATCTCGTTTGCATTAGTGTCTCTTTTAGGTGGTATTGATTAAATCTATTGGTTTGCATCCATTTAAGTTGCATCTTTAAGTATTTCATTATTTAAAGTGTCAGTTTCATTTAAGTATATCCATGTAGTCTCATAATAGTGATCTTGCGTTATTAATTAGATTGCATAATTAATCATTTAGCTTACATTTTAATCAATATGTAAAAACATTGTGTTGTGTGCATCACATGATAGCTACATCATGTAACTCACATAGATTCGTCATATTAAATAAAATCCATCACATATACATCTGCATATAGCTAAAATCATCTCACATAGATCATAATTGCATCACATCACACATATCCATAAGCATGAAAATCCCTCACAATCACATAGGCATATAAAGCCACATCATAAATTCACCGTGCATCACAAACACGTCAGTACCACATCACAAATCATGCATATAACACATTCATCTTGCACCACACACGTGTCAGTCCATCATATCCACACACATGCATCCATCCATAGAGCAAAAAAAATAGGCACATGGCACATGAATCCCACCAACTTTGTAGTATGTATATAAAATGTCCCACAAAATGAATATCCCACAAATGTCCATGAAAGAATAAATAGTCCAAATGACTAAATGTCCATGAAATAATAAATAGCCCCAATGACTGAATGTCCATCAAAATAATAAATGCATCATATGGTTCAACTTGGATAATGTGCCCCCAAAAAACTAATCACATCATTTATAAATGCAACATATCATTGCCCATCCGGTCCTCCTGTGGGAGGTTGGCTATCCAAATCCTGGGTGGCGGCTAGCGTTGTGTCCTGTATAGGGTCCTAAAAGAGGGCAACCTATGAGGGATCATGTGTGGGGGCATAGGTCGTCATCTGAATCTACATCACCCATGGGTAGGGCCTCTCTATAGAAATAAGTACACCTGTGCATGTCCCTGCACCTGTCCCTGTCTCCAGTCCAGCTCTCGAAGCACCAATCCCTGAGGTGTTTGCCTCCTCCGTCTATACAAAACCTCTGATCAACTATCTCTAACTATGAGTATATTTTGATCGGTAGCTCTATCCCTGTTATTGTGTACTGTGGGACTACCCTACCCCGCGTGTACTCCCGATGGTCTGTCTACTCGGCCCTATGGATGTATCCCCTGATCTAGTAGCCCTCCTATATGATTCTCGCCTATCCATGGGAACTGCTGCATGGTACATGTCCCTATACCAACCCAAAAGTTCTCTGAGATCAACAATATTCCTTGTTAGCCTCAAAATAGTGTCCTTGTGCCCATCACTACCTCCCTCGCCCCTAGCTTCTACCTCCGCTCTCAAAGCCCCTAGCTCATGTAGCATGGTGTCACGCTCACTCATAATCCTCCCCCTCTGCTTCCTGCAACTATCCCTCTCCCATCCCATGATATCCCTCTCATCCACCACCTCCAAACCCTCTTTAAATGCTTGTGTAAGATATCCCTACAGGTTATCCCTCTCTCCCCTTGCCTCATCTCTCTCCTGTTTTAGCTCAACCACCTACGCCATCTAATCATGTACCTCAGTCTGAAGCTTATCCCGCTCTACCTAGGTATCTCTCAAAAACTAATTGGTCATTTAAAGTACCGCTTATAAGGACTTGAGCTGACTCTTTTTCGAATCTCCTCCCCCTGATGAGGATCATGTGCATGTTCTCGCATGTGCTTGTGTATCTTGTACCCCTATGGGTGGCACTGGACCCTGTCTGCTATCGCCCTCTACATCAACCTCCATGGAATCCACTCTGGTATCCTCCTCTCCTCCCCTCGCCTCCTCTCCTCCATCCCTGTCCCCTCTCCTCCTTCGTGCCTCACTTACTATCTGTACTACCTGGGCTACTCTACCTCTTGCAACCATCCTCCCCCTCCTCTCCCCCTCCCTCTCTATGTCTCCATCATAATTCTCTATGGAAGCAATGCCAAACCTGACCTCCCCATTGCCCTAGGTGGCTGAAACCATGTTTTATATGTTATAGTGACCCCAATATTTGTCTCTCCCCCTCGCTAGTCTTAGGGCATCACTTGTAGTCTCCTCCATGTTTTCTTGAGTCCCTATCTATCTAAAGGCCCATCAAACTCTTCTCTCCTCTCCCTCGTCATCCACTGGTACCACCGCTCTGCATACGATACCCCCTGCGTATACCTAAACTTCCTAGCTACCATGTCTAGTTTGTACTGCTCTACTATGTAGGTCCATCTCCCAAAAATGAATGTAGGCATCATGGTAAATGAAATCTCCCTCTAATCCTCTGCACAGGGACCAACTGTCTGATAGGGCCTCCATGTAGTCTCATCCCTCACTTCGTCTAGTTTCTCCCTCCAGTGATATATTTCTTCAACATGATGGTAGGTCAAAGGCTCTGCCCAACTATAAACCACAGACTCCTCGACCTGCCTATCTCTCCTCCCAACAGGGCAAAGAACCACAATGTGCTCCTAACCCCACACCTATAAAAGGGTCATAAAACCAAAACTATGACCCTGCCCTTCTCTGTCATGGTATGTTTTCTGGTGTATCTATAACACTCTGCTAGCATCAAACTCCCCTAGGTTGTTGCTACTCCTATGTCAATGATCCCAATAATCATTGAGATAAGTCCCAGTGTGACTCTTGTCCCTCCTATATCAGGGGCAATGTAACCCCCTACTATCCCACATACATAAAAATATATCCTCTTGGTTGCGGGCACCTGATCTAAGTAATTGTCCAAAGTTAGCTACTCATGCCTAAATATTAGTTGAACATCCTAACCGAAGAGTGAACGTATCACCTGGCCCTAGGTCATATCCCCTGCTATCACCCCAATCCCCCTCACTAGTAGTATAAAATCTTGTACACATCCTCCAAAGTGATGGTCATCTCCCCTGTAGGGAGATGGAATGTGGTGGTCTCTGATCACCACCGCTTGCATAGCGCGGTCATCACTGCCATGTTTGCCCTATGATGGGGCATCCTAGATAAATAACCCAATCCAATGGCATCCACCTGTGCATGATAAATGGGTGTAAGCTACTCTCCTACTCTCAGCATGGTTGCATGCCGCTCCTGAGAAGTCAATCTATCATATACTATCGCAAACACCAACATGTAGGTTATGTTAGATCTCTTTGTCCTATTCTAAGCCTAACAAACCCTTATTTTCTTTCCCCCTTTCCCTCAATCCCTTATTTCCTAAGCTTAATCCCAGTTCCTGCGATCCTGCCACCCCTTCTCGCATTCCCTCCACGGGCTAAGTACTCACGATCCCACTGGCATGGGATTCCACTCCTGAGTTTCACCCCTAGGTCGCAAGAACGTATTTCTGCGACCACCCTAACTTACCCTCGCGGGACCACATAATTTTCTTCCCTTCCCACCCATCTGGGGTGAGACCATGTACTTGCAAAAAATTCATGTCAGGAATGCGATCCCACCACAAATCCCAAGATCTCCCAAAAAATCGTGTTCCTACAAAAAATGCAATCAAACAACCCTGCGGGATCGTTGAAAAATTTCCCAGAAACTTAAATAACTGAAAAATGAAAAATCCCAAGGCTAGTTTCTCGAACTTACCTATTTTTCCTCCACTCGGTGCTACCTCACACTCCTCACCATGCAAGTTTGGTGCCTCGGTCATCCTTGGTGTGCCATCGCGCTCAAATGCTATGAAAGTGTTGAAAAACTCACTCAGAGCTCCAAATTCTCAGGGATGTGTGTGCAAATGAGATCACTTTTTGCCCTCCTGCCCTTATATAGGCCCTTCCCGCAGACCCATTTTTACAATTTCGACCCCTGGGCAACTTTTTATCGCCCATTTTATTCCCAAGCCCTTTATTTTGCATCATGGTTGTATTTTTAGAGCATGTTGCCCTTCTCTTTTCTTCTATCTCGTCGGGGAAAATTTCTTTTCGAGACGCTGTCAGGCCCCTTTTTCTTTCCCAGTCACCCTTTCGAGGGGGCATCACCCACTCTAACCACTATCTTTTTCCCAAAGTTTGGGGCAACTTTGTTACTTTTTATTCTTCGTGTCATGAAAATTTTAAGCGTCTTCGAAATAGTGTTATTTTAATACTATTTCAAAGAGGTCCAAAATATAGACACTTAAATCTAATTACACAAATTTGTAATTTAATTTAGTTCTCCCCTAGGGATTTATTAATTAAATATTTAATGTTTAATTGATTTATGTCATCTCACATGTTAATTAAATTAATTAATTAACTATAGTCTAATTAATTATCAAATGACAACCCATAGTCAAATAATTAATTAAATCCCCCTTCTTCTATTAATTTAAATGAATGTAATTTTCCTATTTAAATAATTCCTAAATTCATTTTTCCCCTCTTAATTAAATAAATCATATTTAATCAATTTGAGCACATGACTCCTAACTTTAACCCCTAACCAAACCTCCCTTCAATCACTTAACCCCTGGTTCCAACTCAACCCAACCCATTCACACATACTACCCTCACTTAATTAATTAATCACCTCTCGATTAGCTAATTAACCCTCCCACCCACTCCCTCTCCTCCCATCACATCCTCCCAATTCTCCCACTTCCCCTCTAATCCAAGCCTAATCCTGCCCTAAACATTTACATAATCCTAATCCATGGATTAAGAAATACTAAAGCAAACCTAAGTCACTTCATGTCACATCCTCTCCCATCCTAACCTCCTTTCCACTTGTCAATCTTAAATGCTCTTACACCCTCTTACACATTTGTCCCTCATTCCCACTTCCCAAAACAGTCACATTCCTCCAAGATCAACCTTTGGGGTATGAGACAAGATGTGTCTTTATGGCTTGTCCTCTCAAACACTAATCCCCTCTCAAGCTCTCTCCTTGTGACACTTGTCACAAGGCTATGAGTTTGAGAAAGCACAATCCATGTGCTTCCCCTCAAATGCATCTCAACCCTTCCCAAGATTTCAATCATAACCCTTCATTTGACCCTCCCTTGACCTATAAATTGAACCCTCTACCCCTTACAAATCCATCCACCTTTCAAGCATTGTTACCATGCCATTTTAAATCCAAAGCAATAAGCAAAGCAACTCCATAATGCCAAAATCCTTACTCACCATTTAATCTTGAGCAAGTATCCTTTGAGCACACACCTTTCTATATTGGACAAATCTACGCATCAAGGAAAGCTTCTTGGGTGCTTGAGGTTTGAATTCACATTGATTTTTTATGATTTTCCTTGTCTAATCTAAATGTTGTAATGGCTTGGTTTGTTGAGTGGTCTAACTTGTTATTGCATTCCTTAAAACATTATTTTATTGCATACACATGTATACATACATATGTGTGTGTGTACATACACATATATTCAAGTCCAATTGATGCATTTATTAGTTTCTTATCACTTAAATTATGTTGCTTTCTTTGAACATAAGTCATTTCCCTTTCAGCCTTAGATGTTTATTGCACGTGCCTTTGCATTTACTCGCCGTATTTGTTAGCTCGTGTTCCATAAACAAAGTAAATGAAAATCCCCATTAACATAAAATTGAAAACCTCATTAACATGATGACAGACACCCCATTAACAGGATCTGCATATGAAGTTACACACACACACATTTATATGTGTGTGTATTAAGTATATGTGTATGTATGTATTACACACACACACACACACACACACACACACACACGTGTGTGTGTGTGTGTCTGCAAATACGTGTCTACAAATATAACAATGTTAAATACACAACACATGAACAACTTAATGTTTTATTTCATCGTACTTCCGCCCCACTTTCCATTTTATATTTCATACATGTTATCCAATGTATGTTTCATTTGGTGGTGCATTTTCCTTCACTCCTTTATATCTTTGCTTCACTGGTTTGACTTCAATTGTTTATGGTCTTTGCTATTCTCTATGTACATCATGGTTGCATGTCTAATTAGCACGTTGTCTCAATTTACTTTCTAATTTATGTAACTGATTCAAATTATTTCATAGTCATTTTCATAACAGTCATGATTCTTTATGAGAAGGAATTCAGTAAGTTGTATACAAATCAATCCACATTTTCTTTATTTTATTCATTGATTGTATAGAAATGAATGTGAATTGTGTTGCTTACATTAGAAATAGTTAATGAGTTGAGATGAAATATTAAGTGTTGCATGTGTTGTTTATGTTACTAAAATGACTAAAAAAACAATAGGCATTCACTACTTGTGTATCACCATTTTATGGGAGAGAGGTGAGACGTGGGCATCCCTATGTTTGGATTGCCACTTACGCACCACTTGTGCACACATAGACATATAACTCCTCTTTCACATAAGCAAACTAGTTGCATACCTAAACATAATCCTTTTCATCAACGTTCAATGAACTACATGATATGTCTACAAGTTTGTTGGTTGTTGTGAATGGTGGCATAGTTTGCAAATGCACTTTGTGTTTGATTATGTTTGAATTTACCAATTCTAAAAGAATTGAAGAATGTACCATAATTTAACACTAGAAATGCCTTTGAAAAATAGTGTTTCATTGTCATTGGTCAAAGAAGATTGGAGGCATGAAACAATAAAAGTTAGTCACTTCCTTTTTATGGAATTACATTGAAAATTCATGTTAGGTGTTAGAAATCAAGGATATACATTTTACAAATGCAATTTCTTGTTTGATTATGTTACAATTTACAAATTCTGAAAGAATTATGGACTACACCATACTTGAACACTAGAAATACTTTTATAGAACCACATGTCTTTGTTATTGGTCAACCGATATTGGATGCATGGTGAGCATGTGTCTGCAAAGACATTGAGGTTGTCATGTTAGGAGCATGTTAATGTGCATGGAATGGTGGTATTTAGTCATTAGACAACCTAATACAAATTGCTGCAACAAGGAACATTCCCCATTAATGCATGGAAATCACAATGCACATATATAATTTATGATGTAATTTAACTACAATCTTGCTATTAAGTGGTATTAAATATTGAATCTAGGTCCATGAAGGAGTTTAGAGTTGAGTTATGTTGCACTCTTACAATTCAAAGTGAAATGTAGAAGTCCAACACAACTCAATACTAAAAATGTTTGTGTAGAACCTAGCGTCATAGTTGCACTCCTTATTAGAGGGGGTGGTGAACAACATTCCAAAAAATGCTTCAAATAAAATAGAGGAAGTGGGTGGGATATGTGATGATAGGAGACATTATGTTGTTCTTGTATAGGTTATTGTGAGGTAAGCATTTTTGGGATGACTTGTCATTGTGCGCATCAAAAAAGGATAGTGGCATGACAAAGTGTGTGTTTAGGCTCAAATGTTAGTGTGGAAACTAAATACTTAGCCTCCCTAGTTAGAGGGCAAGTTGTATTAATTTAATTCCAATGATAGAATGACAAGCATGTTGATAGGACTTTATGACCGGTTCTGCCAACAGTGATAATTTGTCACTGAGTACCGTGGTACCGGCCAACTTCGCCTGTAAAGGTTCTCCGGAGAATGAATTATTCGGGCTTTCAAGCACCTGAGTGTCGGGTCTCGACGGTGCGGGGAAGCTAAGTTGGGCAAGGGACTGTTTGTTCAGGGGATAGCTAGTTTTACTTATCTTCTTCAGGGATTTTGGTGATGGGTCGAGATTTCCTGCAAATATGTTACGTTTACCAAAGAAATTACAAAAGATAGGCCAGAGTTAGATTTTATTACTTCTACTTATAGTTGTGCAATATATTTCAAATATCAACCATGCTTGAATGTAAGAACTACACTAAATACTGAATGCATACACAATCAACAAATCATACATATTCAATAACAAGGGGAAATGAGATCATTAATCTAAACAATGAAGGACATTAGAAACATACAACACAAAAGAGCATCGCTAATTATAGAGATCATAACAACACATAACCATTAGTCACAAGGCGTTCCTCCTTCTTCATTAACTCAAAGTGTTCCAGCTTCACTGGTAGATATATCCATGGCTCCAAGGGAGCATATAAACTACTAAGAACTATTGAGCATTGAGCTCCTGAAACAACTAAAAATAAAAAGCTATTTGCTATTACTCACTGGACTGCAAAATCATCAATTTCGTCGACCCTTGTTATGAGGTCAGACTTCCTATTTATACACATAGTTTACCCTAAAACTAACCTAATCTAACTATACACTCAACATATAAAATACATTATCCAGTGGCCGGTACTACCTACACCACTTACAATTACCTCAAAAAGAGCAGAGGTCTGACAAGATGGAAGAAGAAGACAAGAAAGCTGGAAGAATCGGCATAGAGAAGAATGTCAGGGTATTTACAAAGGAAATTTGATCTTTTCAGCATTTGAGGCAACATGCCTCATCAATGCAGAATGCGGCTCACTATCTTCGATATGCCAGGTAGTTAATGCTGGAGTGGCGTCGTGGGAGAATCACTTGTCAGATCCATCCCTCCATCTGACATGCCTTATCAGGATCACCTACCTACTAACCCCTTATTAACTACTTGACAATGACCGGTCGGCTCCAGGGAACCTGGACATAGGTCACTGTGAAAGAATACAAAACTTTGGATCTAGAATTTCGGAGTCTGGGAGCTTACGCTCAAAGAATAAAGAATTTACAAAATTTGCACCCTGCTGATGGGAATCTCCAGATTCTGGAGAACTTTATTGTGCCTTGTATGTTTTGAAAGCTTCCAAAAGCTAGGGAATTCCCTCTTCATTGATGCCCTTGATGCACGCCTGGCAGTATTTGGCTTCCTCCAATTGCTCGCCCATATCTAGGGCGTTTCCTTTAAATTTCACGTCCATCTTTGCCGCATCATGGGCCCGGAGCATCATGCGGGATAAGCGTGACATTTTTGCTCTGTCAAAATCTCTTAGGGATTGGTACCGTGACTCCATTAGTTCATCGAACTTCCCCACAACATAATCCACCAGAGTAAACGTATCTGTGCTGAAGGGATCGACTCCTAAAACCCTTGTGACAAAAGCCTTGTATAAATTAAAGAATACTTTACTCCCGAGACTTTGTCCTTCAGGGCCTCTACCAGTTGCTTGCTAATCTCCAATTTGAGATCAAGTCTGGAGTGCTAGACCCAGATAAAATCAAAAGACTCCTCTCCCAAAATTCTCATCTCTGCGACAAGTTCCTCTCTGAGATTCATGAGCTCTCCTAGCTCGCTCATCCACACCTCATATTGTTTGGTTTCTCCCTCCCATAGAGAAATGGTATTTTTGGCATGGTGCAAAATGTTGCCAACCGTATGCAGGTCCAAGAGAGTTGTTGCTAAGAAATGTCAGACATTTCCTACCTGCTTGGCCACCCAGTCGTCTACTTCTTGCGCTTTCTTTTTCATATTTCTCAGCGCATCAACATCACCCTGTGGAAGCGGTGTTCCAGATGTAGAAGCTTCCAGATGAATTGCAGCCAACGGTTGTGCTATCTCTATTAATAACCCAATGAGATTTGTACTCTTTTCCTTTTCCTCCTTCAGCCTCTAGGCTTGCTTATCGTAGCGGGCCTCAATTGCCCGGCTAGCCTCTTTCAACAGGTCTAGTTCACCCTGCTTGTCCCTATTCTCCAAAGGTACTTATGTAACTGTATATTCAACAACACTTATTGTTGCTTCCTCTTTGTTTGGGGGAGGCATCACAATAATCACGACTGTATCTCTTCCCGGACTAGTCCGAATGTAATGGAGTGTTCGGGCCTTCTTTGGCTTGGGGATGCCTTAACTCTGGGCCATCATCTCAGCTAGGGAGAGATGGGATTTTGCTACCGTCGGGGCCTTTCTTTTCTTTGATTCCACCAACCATTGTGGTGGTGGGGGTGGACTTGCTGATAGGGCCTGATTATTTGGGTCTTCCCCAAGGTTCCATTGTTCACCCCCGACATTTATAGTCTCTTCGGACTCTTTCTCTGTGTTCTCGGGACCACATGCACTATCCACCTTAGTGGTATCAATATATTTTGCCTCAGTGCTCCCATCCTTAGCAGCATCGGCGGAATCAACATCCATATTTATGGGGTTCTCCCCCTCATTCTATTGTTGTTGTTCTTCTCCGACATCATCTGTCGGGACATTCTCCTCCGTTGGCCTATCTTTTGGAGGTGGCAAAGGTGTCCGAACTGGATCCGACTGCAGTATTACAGGGATCACCTTGCCAAATGTTACACTACCCTGGGTGGGCGAAGGCATCTAGAGCATGGCAACTAAGATTACAGTTACTCCCGTAGGTCTAGTTCCCTCAGCCGAAGCTGGATTCTGCTCTTGTACTTGCCTCTTTTCTCCTGTTTCAGTCTCCAGGATCAGGATCTCTTGAACATCTGGGATGTCCACTTGCTCTTACTCTTTTTCTTTCTCTGCCTGAACCTCTTGTTCAGTGGCAATTTCCATATCTGGTATCTCCCCTTCAGTGGGGATCATTTCTTCTTCTTGTGCAACGATCTCTTCCACCACTTTTCCTATGTCCCCTTGCAAATTCACAAGTTCATCTGTCCCAAAGATGTCATCAAAATCATCATGCAGAGGGGAGGTCTCTGAGGGATTCTTTGGTTCAGGGGAGTCTAGGATAATCTCCACCTGGGGGATGTTAGGCATCCCAAGATCTGTATCTGCCATTGGCGGAGGGACATTTGTCTTCTGCTTCTTCCTCCTCATCACCAATGGGGGTCTGACATCCAAAATGGCTGCATGTTCATCCTCCGCTCCTATCCCTGCTACTCGAACCATAAGTTCTACAAGAGAAGGGGAACCAGAATGGAGGGCAGGTTCTGTCGGAGTAACTGGAATGCCAAGCCGGGCGCTTATTGCTTCCTTCATCTGATGGGACACCGCCAGCTGAAGGTGCACTTGTTCTGCAATGAGAACTGAAACTATGGATGGAATCCGGGCCGGGGTATCAACTTTTCTTTTCCCTTTGTCCCCACCTTGTGCGGAGGTTATGGCTCCGAAAGTGGACCCCTACAAAAATGGGCCAAATCTGTGGCTAATTTTTGGACATACCTTTGAAAATAACGCATGACTGCATTCAATCACATCATGGGTGATGTCCTTGATTGCTGGGCTTTCTGGGGTGTCCCAGTCCACTAGAGGGAGGGCCATCTTATCCACTCCCTTAGCCTTGTACTGCGGGTCTTTTGTGAACCCAGTATCCAAAAAGTCCTTTGGAAAGGTTTGAAGCTTGAGACGCTTCATCATACCTTGTGTCATTCTGACGAAATGTTGATTCCAGACTTCAAAATCGTCTTGGCAGTTTGCTTGAAAATCCTCCATGTGAGGCTTGTGGGGGTCTGATACCCGGGGCAGTACCAAAGCTATCTTATCCAGCGGATCAAATTCTTTTTGCGCCAAGTAAAATTCTACCAGCCCTAGGCATTTTAATTCGCCATCAGCCTCTTTTGCCGCTGCAAGGCTACAAGTGTAGTTCCCACAGGTGATCGGGAAAGGAATGTTGGTGACCTTCTTCAATGCAAAGAATGCATGAAGCTCCATGATCTGCTTGCAATATTCCAAAAGAATGATCCTATCCCCATAATGCTTGGGCAATAGGTAGGGTTTCCCAGAGAAGTCGGTCACCCGAATGTAGGAGTGTTGTTGAAACTGGATGTAGTAGTGGCCATAAGAAGTCATCGCCTCTTTTGAAAGCCGGTAACCAGAATCCCAAGTGGGTGTAAGAATGTTGTAGTAAACGAAGGTGTCGTTTACTCTACAAAAATTGGGGAAAGTGGCCTCCCATTGTATTTGTGGGAAATAGTCCCACAGAGCATTCTGGCCCGGGCCAGTCTCGAGGATGTCAACAATGAGTAAACCCTGAGTTATGGGTCGTTGTTGCGCTAGTGCCCACAAGACATATGAATTCATGTAGAACTTGGAGATCTGGGTGACCTTGACAAGCTGGGCATCTACATGATTGGAAATGATAGTTGCCTAATCAAAAGTTTGTCCGGCAGAGGAGACGCCAAACAAGAAATAATACATCCATGCCAAAAATTCCTGGGCATGGAATTCTCCAAAGACCCTGCACAAGGCGATGATCCCCATTTGTATGCTTTCTTTAAATCCTGCTTGGGGGATCTCCAATTTCATCTTTCAGTAATCTTTTCTCGGGGTCTTGAGCTAGTTAGAGTTGAGGTATTGTCGGGCCAGCTGTGAAACCTTTTCAAACTCATGCAATGCCAAGGCCTGGGTGATAACAGTAGCATTGGCGAACTGGGGGATCCCTAGCCCTGAAGTGAATGTTGCAACGTCTAAAGACACTAAGGGCATTGGGTAACCCGACGGAAGAGGAGTGACAAGCATGACAACACAGACAACTGTGTTGTAGTGTTCTGCCAATGTGAGAATAAGCTCTGGAGCCTACACTGAACAAGGGAAGCAAGCGACCTTGAGGATTCCAGAGGCTACCACATTGAGTTCCATCAGATCTCTGACCTTGTGTTGGATGAACATTATTTTTACCAAGGCCTGCAGTTCGGCCCATGCTCCGACACTTGTGTCGGTGAGCATCTGCAATTTGGAATCTACCTTAGATCCCAGAATAGTTTCTTCCTTCAGATATTTCATGGTCATCAGAAGCTTTTCTAAGGCCTTCTCAGCCTTGGTCCTGACGGCTTCCCTAGTTGAAGTAGTTGGGAGTTTCAGACTCTCAGGTGGAGAAGATAGTTCAGACATGATGGATCCTATGAATTTCGACAACCTGTAAGACTGGACAATCGTCAATATAGATAAAACACAATAAATTTACGGATTTTGAAGATTTCATCATTGCCTCGCATTTGTTCCTGAAAAGGTGTTAGTTTGCATCAAACCCTGAAAATATATTTAAAAAAATGACTTGCTTGGAATTTGACCAATGCCTGGGGGTTCTGGGGATTCTGGCTCATGCGGTGAATGAAGTGAAGGTCGAAGGGGAACATGGGACCCAGAGTCTGGAAAACTGACCGTTATCGACATGAGCGACAATTATCCGTACTAGGATGACATGGGCCATCATGTGGTCATGCAATAAAGGGAGTAATGGCATTGAAGGCGATAACTGTCTGAACACGCGAGGGAATGAATACCACTTGGGCCGGTTTTGAATGCTCACGTGTGGGAGAATTAAACCTACCATTAAAGCGGAGATGAAAGAGAAAACTTGCAAACTCGACCAGGCGAGGTGCCAAGTTTGAATTTGCAGACACCAGGTGGGCGAGCTCAACATTTTGGTCACACGCAAAGGGGCATGGTGAGCTCGCCACCATACGGGGAGGGAATATACAGAACTCTACAGAATTTACAAACACCTATAGAGGGCCGAAGAACAATTCACAGGCCGACCCAAAAACAGACTTATTTACAGCTAAACTAATGACAATTTACACAATTTATAGAATGCACAAGAAATACATTGTTTTATAACTGCACAGAGGGTGGACAACCCCCTGGCAGAGCCATCCCAATAATGGGAGGCGACAACACAAAGTGGAACGGGAAACAGAGAAAACAAAAAGCAAAGAATGAAAGAAACCCAAAACAAAAACCAGAAAGTAGAGAAGAGGAACTAGAAAGGCCTACCTTGGAAATGAGGGATGCAGGGGGATGAGCACGGGAGGTGCTCTGCAACTGACACAACTTTGAATCACCACGAACGCAAAAATTTCTGTCACTGCTAAGCACTATTCAAGCTTTGGAACAAATCGCACTTAGCTACCGATAAAATTGCCTTAATCGCTTTGAGTCGCTCTAGGGTAATTTGTTCGCAATGTAACAATGATGGGTGAAACTCTATTTATACCCCTAGGGTAAAAAAATCTCATTCTCCTTCTACAAATCCTGAGAAAGGAAAACCTCCGGACTCCGGGCCCGGGGATCCCATGCAACCACACCCTCTAACAAAAGAGGAAATGGTGACAGAGAATCCTAGAGTTCGGAATTTGGTTGGAACAAAGAAGACAAGAACACTCCAGGACTGGGTCCTGGAGGAAGAGAAACCTAGAGGAAAAAAAACACCGACCCCGCGGAGGCAAAGGCCGAAGGAAAACAAAAGAAAAAGAAACAAGGCAAAAGCAAAAAGGGGGACCCAACATTTTGCCAACAAAATGTAGTGACGGGTATGCAGGGCATAACAAAGCATCTTGTGGCTCAATGTTGGCCTTACAAAAGTGTTAGTCTGAATGTAAGGTGGATAATAAGGATTCCACTCCTAACATAAGTATATGGAAAAATGAATTGGACTCGCCAACTGAACATAGATGCAATTAAAAGTATATAACAACATATACACAAAAATGACTCCATTTATAACATCGACCTATATATAACTCAATTAAATTGATGAGTTGAACATATTTCTAGTTAAAAATTAATAAAAACTTGTACATCAAAAGGATTACAACCATAAAATCAACATATAGAAAATTGATTGGGACTCACTACTTCAATATAGTTTCACTTCAAAGTAAATGTCAACAAATATACATATTGTACTACAATTTGAAAGATATCACAATCAAACAAATATAACTTCTCCTATTTAAGTACACATAGAAACAACCAAACCAAAAATAAGTATACCTCCCCCATCTATCACCAAAATGTAAAGGAGTTGTCATTGCGAATCAAACCAAACTGGAAAAGATTGTGTCGGTGATCCCATTGACAATGATGTAGTGTTGCGTAGGCCAACATTGGGTGGGACGTTCTCCTATTCAGTAGGTGTTGGGGCTGGAAATGAAGATGGTACTGGGAATTGAGTGAGTGTAACTTAGGAAAGGTTGGTTGGAGAAGAATTCAATACAAATAAGAATCCTAGAATATTTACATTGAGCAAACCCTGGAGCAATGCATGCTTATCACTTGTGGGATTGAATGGACTACTTAAGCGTATTTCTCTTTACGGAGATTGTTGGGCCATCTCTAACTCTTTATCTTCCTCTCTTGTTCCTTTTCCACCTTCTCTGCTCCTTTTGAAGCTCTTTTTCCTCTCTACTTTGCAACCTTGACCTTCTCCTTTTTATGTGTTTTATCTCCTTGTTTGTTTTTTCTTGCTCCTTAATTTCTCGTGCCATAATACATGTTGCCTTTTTATCGAAAATATGATTTTTATTTCAAGCTTTTAGCTCATCCAGTTCTTTCTTACAAACCTCTCACCCTTCCAACAAATTCATGTAGTCATCTAATGTAAATAGTCGGGACTATTTGTTCAAATGAATTATGCATGATTCTTCCCCTTTCGATTGAAAACTTCCATGGGCAACTTCAAGAATTTTGAAATCGAAATCATTATTTATGAGTCTATTGTCAAGCTCAAATAGGAGTCATTAATGTTGTTTACATCATAAACAATTTCTTCTATTTGTTCATTTTTTTATAAGTGATATAGATATTTAATTGATATAAAGAAGTATATAAATCTTGGACACTTTCTCTAGTTGATTGGACCACGACCCTTGCTAAACTGCCACTTTCAGCTTTCCAAAATCCATTACATAACCCACTGGCTTCATTTGAGACATAACACTGAACCAAAATTAACATAATCCATTATTTATAATATCCACTTTACTAGCTAAGTAAAGACTAAGCCCATATTATCAAAATTGGGCACGTAGACTACAATCCTTGATACCATTATAGAACACAAAAATTAGCCAAAACATGACACTTCACCCTACCCATTTCTACAACATCTCTTCTCTGGACTCGTTCATGATGATCATTCCACCCCTCGTGTCGACCTTGCCTTTTTTCTTCTCCCTCACCAGCTTGGCAACAATCCCACCTACGTCATCATGCCTAAGCTTTGTACTGGACTTCTTGGGAGTGGTCTTTGTCACCCTGCACCAATTCATCTCCCATTGTTCCTTCTCTGCCTCCACTTCTTATAGATACACCAAAAATTCTCCCATTCAACCCTTGCGTCAACAATTTGTTTGTCCTTGGTTTTCGACGAACTCCAAATTATGAAAGGCTGAAAATTTTGGCTTGAGCCCTCCATCATGTGCCATGAATCCTCACCAGTAGCAAACCCAACCCATGGTTCAACTCTTCCCATTAGAGCCCGATCAAACCCTCACACCACTTTAGCCCTACACATAAACACACAACTTTCAAAACCTCCTCTCCACTTCCCAACTGCAGTGCCCATGCACAAAACATGGATGAAATATCCAAATTTTTCCTCGGCCTGATATCCATTTTCAGAAACTCCTCCCCAAGGATCTGCCTAATACACCCACAAAACCTTTCATCATCAAGTTTTAAAACCCCTCACAACCTTCAAACAATAATCTCCCCTCTAAAGACAAGAATCTAGTTTGGCGATTTAAGGGAGAAGTTAGCTTCCATTCTCATCTCTCCGTCGATTTCTCTAATCAACAAGTCATTGTCATATACAATCACACATAGATAAATACAAATGGGGTCCCTTTCTAGATTGTTCCATACACTCGCAGTGATGTCAAATCACACCCAAATAGTGACGATTGTAGTTGGTTCCCTTGTGATTATTAAGTAAACTCGCTCTTTGATGATTTAATCGCCCGCGCAGAAAGATTAAAACCCATGGGATGGATCCACATTCACGCACTAATATACTCCCAATTTAATTTTCCTTTTCCCTTTAAAAAAAAACTTAACCCACCAAGGAGAATATATGTAACATAGGCAAATTTAATCATGTACTCCCTTGAAATCTTCAATGATCTCATCCTTGTTCTAGTCTAGTAGTGATACTCCAAAGTTTGAAGGTTTATCAACAACTTCATTGGCATTCCTCGACACATGAGTAAATTTAAAATCATCAAATTATTCTAACAACAATTTTTTCCTCTCAATAAATTTATTCAAATGCCATGTCCTTGATTCCCCTTTGACTATCCCATTCACAATAATCTACGAGTCCCCTTCCAAATGCAGCTTTCGCACTACTATCTTCTTTGCCACCTTAAAAGAAAAAAGCACAACCAAACGCTCTGCTTCATTATTTGTGCTAATAGGAAGCCTTTTTGCACCAATTAGATTTATGTCTCCTTTCTTATCCCGGGAAACACAACCTAGATGGCCGCGGGTTCTCTTTGGAGGCTCCGTCAAAGTTAATTTTTGTCCATCCCGGATCTGGCGGTCTCCATTCCACCTTTCTATTACTACAGAAAAGAGGTTGAACCCTCAAAGGCCCATGAATGGGCTATCTATTTGTTCATTATTATCTACATTGTATTTACTGATATTAGAATAGTAATGCACAAACCTAGGTTAACTAGTTATGGTTGGTGGATTTAGAAAATTTTCCATCTTCTTCACTAATATTTAAATCAAGCCCAAGGTTAATAGCTCCCTCCACCAACCGTGATAGTGGGATTCTTTATGAGGGAAGAGTAAGATTATCCTCCAAATTATCATCTAGGCTATGCACATATAATTCTGTTGTGGATTCCAAATTAGCATTTGGTAGAGTACACAAAATTGTATTTGCCACTTCATCTGTTAAGACACCAACATCAGACAAGCTAAGGATGTTCTGCACTATAGAATCATCATCTTCTACATTGACCTCAAAAGTGTCCCTGAGATGCATGTCTTCTCCCAAATCCACTTCATTGAGTCACCATATGCTAGTCCTTTTAAAATATGCAATTATATTGGAAGGTGTCAATGTTTTTTTGCAGCGGCTTATTCCCCAGGTCAACCAATTCAACCCTCTTGATCTCTATATTTGGAAATTTGACCAAACATGTTGTCCACTCTTATTTGAAGTATGTTTTTAAAGGAGAAAAAACACTAACATATAAAGGTTGAAATTTATCTGATGTATGTGTGGGCAATGTGAACGAATCTGTAACCAAAATTCATGCTTCTTAGATGGTTGCAACTACAACATGGTTGTCATGGCCATAAAAATTAGAGGGTGTTTGTTAGCTGGTGACACCCCTCCTAGAATAGTGCAAGAAAAGTAGTGCAACCAATTCAAGAACAAACCTTTTGTCATCCAAGTGTGTGGTTGGATTGCCATGCAAGCACTGGTTTGTAGCATACAAGATAATTTTTAGCTGCTTCTTACCTTTGAACTAGTAGAAACCTGGTATCTTTTCCCAACAACATTGACAAAAAAAGAATGGTAGAAGTCATCTATAACAACAAGTATGAGATTGAGTGCTTTGTATCTATCAAGTCCTTTGACACTACTGTACGCCTCTCTCTCCGGTTTCCCACAACTTTCCAAGGGCGGGGGTTAGTAGCCAAGGTTCACAGGTGAATGCAAATCAAGTACGCAATAACTACTAAACGAATAACAGAAACGTGAGCAATAAAATGTACAAGCAAGAGAAAGGAAGACAAACGAATGCAAACCCTTCGATGCTTGAAGCTTCTATTGTTTCTCTCTACTCCTCTGAAATGTTGTTCTTGATGCTCAGTATTGGCGGGGCAGCGTCTATGACTTGAGAAGCGTCGAGAATTTGATAATTGAAATGTGTGTGTGTGATCACAAGATGGCTTGAATGCTAGAACCAAACTGACATAGTAATGGCGCACGAGAGCTTGAAATCCTGGATCCTTCAAATGGTTATGAAGGATTTATTATATAGGAA
>MU225025.1:491469-509180 GCA_018584345.1 Thuja plicata | reverse complement strand
GATTAACCTCGCGCCTTTGTTTAACACATAGCAACAAAATTGTTTCAGGATAATAAGACCACGTGTAATTATAAATTTCTAACCCATGGCTTTCATGCACACTTATGTGGAAACAATATATAGCCATATGTTAGTGTTTTTCTAATGTGATTTGTTGTTTGTTACACGTGTATTGATATATTCCATAGACCTAGTAGTGCATTTCCACCCTCTTGTACCATTTGTTTAAGTGAGATTTCGACAGCTCGAGGTAATTCTTAATTAATTAATTTATAGGCAATTCGTCGGGCTGCTAACGTTTATTTGACCTCTTGACTTCGATTTTGATCTGTACATATGTTCATTAATATATTTATTAGTGAGTACATTTATATCTTCCTCACAATTAGCCTCTCAAGCTGTGACTTCCACAATGGTCGGGAGCATTCATTGCGCCTCTCTTCTTTCAATATTCATTTTACTGGTCTCTTCCTCTGCTGATGACTTTGCACAGGTAGGGTGGACGCTCACAAAGGTTGTGGAGTTTGGCTTTACACCTACCAATTGCATTTGCTTGAAAGTTTGTAAAGCCTTGTCAATGAATCCCATTCCGTGCATATCCTGCTATCATTGTCGTCCGCTAACGCACATCTTGTCTGTTCATTGCACTATCTATTCTGTCTTTTTTTTTCGTCCCGCAATTATTTGGGAACATGATAGGTATTCACGGGAATGCTCACATAGACTTTACTAATCTTGATTCCCCCGCAGCCGGACACTATAGGCAGCCCGATTGAAATAAGGCAGGGGAATTGAAATTGTATACAAAGAAGTGCAGTGAAGATACTCCGAAAATGGTGAATCCCTCAACAGGCCATCACTCTGGAAATTGGGATTGGTAATTTAGGAAAAGAAATTGTTCTTCTCGGGCTGTGGAATTTTTGAAACAAATTAATGGAATCTATGTCTCTTTGTTTGCAATTCATTGGACTGCATTCAACACCTTTGCCAGCGTCCTCCCTGCCTGTGCCAACATAGGAGTTTTCGAATAGGGTATGCATATCCATCAAAGCATAATGGAAGGGGGAGTTTTGTCAGATATTATAACTGGAAATGTTTTAATCAATATATGCAAAGCGTGGAAGCATTCAGAAGGCAGGTGAATTGTTTGACTTTGAGATAAAAATCCTATAAAAATCCCTCACCCAAGCCATTATCATCACATCCTCAGGGCGTCCAACGCTTCACCGACTTAGTAGCAGCAGCACGATTGACGGGCAGGACAACAACAATGAATGGACATGTAAATTGATAGGTCATAAAGCAGGTTTTCATAACATCAGCATCGGTCAGCATCAGTTTTCAAAATGAAGGATGGACGACCAAGAAGCTCCCAATGGTAGTCATTGGGCTCTTGATCACTCTCAGCCATCGATCGAAAAACATGTCGGGCCTTTCTCAAATGGAAACGCCTACGGTGTAATAAGGAATCCACTAATCCCCCACATTGTGTGGATCACAAATTTGCTCCCTCACTCTCTTGGTTGTGCTAATCGGATTCACTTTGTCGAGGGTTTTGTATTCCAATGTATAATGAACTTGGTGGTCTACCATTGATTACCATTTCACCATCACATAGACATATCATTCCCTTATACATCTTGAAGAGCCCTTACCATGTACAAAGTCGTCCAATACTATTTTGTGGCAATTGCTTGTCTTTGGGTTGGGTTTGTAGAAGCCTAAGCAACTTGAACAAGCAACAAAGTGTTGTCTAGAAGATGTGGAGGTTCTTCATCCGATGATGATCTAATTCCTCTCCTATGTGTAGACAACCTTGTAGGTGGTTTTGTTTTCATAGTTCGAGATCTAGTTCTTTCTCCTCTTGTCATCTGCAAACAATATGTAGAACAAATGAAGTAGTAATACATAGGTGAAATCCCTAGTAACACAAAGAAAAGAATAAACCCCTTCAACAGGAAAATAATACCTATGACATATTGGGATTCAACAAAACATGCAAGAGTCCCATGAAAAAATAATCTTAATTCCCATGAACATTAAAATAATATTTAAAACACACTACAATTAAACAACACATACAACAGTAGATTGGAATCCCATTAACAAATTGACTTAATGGGATTTAATAGAATCATAAACCCCATGAACATGGAAACAATTTTGACAACTTATTGCGATTAAACAATATCACTTGAAACCCCGTTAGCATAATGAGTAACATTGTCACTTCAAACATCATTATAGAAATAGTTGAAACCCCATTAACAAAATCACTTTAAAAGTGATACCCCGTTAAAAAAACCAGTTTAAACTTCAATAACAAAATCAAGCATTATCATGTGAAACCCCATTAACAGAATCAGACGGAACCCCTTTAACATAACTAGTTTAAAACCCCACTAATAATTTTAGTGAAAACATGCAAGCAACCCCAATGAACACAATCACTTCAAATCAACCCCGCTAACAATCACTTAAAACATGTACACATACAAAAATAAGGAAGTCATGTATCATAAGGACAGTGAAAACAAATAGTTGAGGGACTAATTGAATACCTCACAAATAGTACAAGTGAGAACCCCTTATGAAAAACAAAATGGAGACATAAACCTCCATAAATACAATGACAAAATCCCATATAAAACCTTTAGAGTATAACTGAAAAAACCCAAATGTAGAACATAATATAACAAACATATAACAAAGACATACACATATAAACATAAACAAAACACAATTGCATATGTTGATATAAACAAAACATAGTTGAAAGAAATTACATATGAAGAAAATGATAAATGCATTCATACATTTGTAAACATAACCATTGTAATCAAAGTTTGGACAAGGAGAATACTTGGATCATTATGCTTGCTTCTCTTAGTTTGGTGCTTCTCCTCCATGACTTATGTGAAGCAATGTAATGAAATGAATTTGAATGGATCACATGTCTATTTGTAGATCATTTGTATGCATTAATGAATCATTGTTTGATTGTTTGATTTCGATAAATCTTAATGAATTGTGTTTGAATTCAAATTTATCCATAAATGGATGAATTGACTAGTTTGATCGATTTGATATTATATCCTGTCAATTTATTAGCCTCAATGGTGGCCTTGTATTTTGTTGTTGTCTAATATGCGTGGAAGTGGGTAGAAAGGCCCAATCTTGTGCACTTCAGTTTGATTGAGGAGACGCAATGTGTTATGATTTGTTGCTTAGGTGTCACGAATATCTACAAGACATATCAATGATGGATCTAATTGGGCCATTTGATGGGATAAAATTATTGGAGTTGATAAAAACTCAACCCTACAGCTTCCAAGAATGACCTGCATGCAAACCTATCACAGAAAGAGAGAAGCAAAAGCTATGGAGGCTAGAAATAACAGATCGATGAAAGTGGAAACAATATGTGCAAACAATTGAGAGAAACTTCTCAATGCAATAGAATCCTCAATAATTCACCGAGTTGTAATAATTACAAAGAGATCAACACTTATAAAGGTGATCAAAACCCTAAAATTGAGAAACCTATGTTGCATGGTAATAATTAATAAAAGAATTAATTATTACATGCCTAAAGTTTAGCTTGAGTAAACTAGAGATGATAAGTGACTTGATAATTAAAACAAAATGATTTAATTAATAATTGAATTAACTTATTACTCTAACACCCCCTTAAGATAAACTTAGGGAGAAGCTAAAAACCTAGAAAAAACTACTGAAAGAAGGAAATGGGTCCCGACAACATGGCCTGATCAGGTACCCAAGTACAAATAATCTTTGTAAATAGAAGAAAAAGAGAAAACCCGCTGGGAAAAACCCCTCTTCAAAAGAGATGAAGCCTAGAGAAGGAGTGAAGAGGCCTCCAAACTAGAGAATGTCCCAGAAAATAGGAACAAAGGATGAACATGAAGAACACCACTAAAGCATGAAGCTGCAAACACTGTCGAAGAATAACTGCTGGAAACTCCACTGTAAAAGAACACGATCAGGTAGAGAAGACCGTAATCTGCATGAGTGCCCTCAAATGACACTACTCGAATCAGGATGGCAAACAAAGGTAAACATTATAACTCAAAGATACATATGGCAAAAAACACCAAAGTCTGAAGAGCTAATCAAAAGATGGATGGATGCCTCGAAAACAAGAATGAAAGAGTATCCATATGGTAAATGATTCATCTCACCAAAATGCATAGGTACCTAGCCATTGCATCCACCTATTACATAGGAACAAATATTGAATACATAGCTCACTCCATCGAACCAAGGAAGAATTACAACCAACAAGAGATACCCCCCATAATGCTGAGCATGGAGAGACATACAGGTACACTGAACTAGACTACCAAGAACAATTGCATGTCGAATAAAGTACAATCACATATAAATGATGGTGTCGTGGATGATCAATCTCTCGACACCATCATGAGGCTAATATTGTGGAAGGAACACTCACTTGACAAAGGTAGATCAAACCCCCCATGACAATTTATAATATAGTGGGAGTACAAACAGGCACAAAAGTGTATAAGATCCTAGGCATGCAACAAATGACACTTTATCTCAGTGCATTTGTGAAAAAGAAATGCTACAAAAATAGATGTTTACAATGTTCAAGAATGATTGAAACCTGTAGGAACATCTAAAAAGGAGTCATCCCGTGCAAGGAAAATGATCCAGGACCTGAAACATCCAAGATATCCACCAGATTGCAAAAAAGAAAGAAAAAAAGAATAAAATGTACTTAGAGCAGATTCTGGAGATGAGACCCATACATGAAGAAAGAGCACAGAACCAACTTTTCAATGATGTGCGGAAGTAAAAAAATGAAGTCCAGACAAGCACGATATGGCTTGCATAGTGCAAATAGGAACCTTGAATTTGACTGGAAAAAACCCCTGCAAGATGAAAAAATTATAAAATCAAACCTGGAAAATTAGATCAGGCTCGGAACTAGCTTTCCGATGATATCTTGTTTGCCTAAAAATGCCTCCATTTTCTCAAGATACGAGCGAAAAACTGAAGAGGGTTGTAAAAGAAGAACTCCAAGTTAGAGCTCCACTAAATTTGACGATGTCGCTAAATATGGCGGGACTGCTAAAAGTTTGACCAAATTTGGCGGAGGTACCAAGGGGATTTTTTTTTGGGATTTTTTTTTGTTGTCTCAAAAACCGCACCCAAAAGGGTCGTACACCAAATAATAATAATAATAATTTTGGCTCGGAATGCAACTATGTCCAAATTGGACGTGTTTATATGAAAATAGGGATTTTTGGGTCTTTTGAGCGCAACCATGAGGTTCATTTGAGTCCAAAGTGCTCCAAAAACAAACTCCCCTCTATCCACAAAAATCTGAAATAAAAAACCTCTTGAAAAATACATATCTGAAGAACAAGGCCAAATCTCTCATGAAGAGAACAGGTGCATGAAGATCTGGAGGTGTGATACCATATTGGAGTTGATGAAAACTCAACCCTACAACTCCTAAGAATCACCTGCCTGCAAACTTGTCACGGAAAGAGAGAAGCAAAAGCTATGAAGGCCAGAAATAACAGATCGATGAAAGAGGAAACATCATGTGCAAACAATGGAGAGAAAACCCTCAATACAATAGCATTATTAGATAATTCACTGAGTTGTAATAATTACAAAGAGATCAACATTCATAAAGGTGATCAAAACCCTAAAAGGGAGAAACCTAGGTTGCATGATAATAATTAATAAAAGAATTAATTATTTCATGCCTAAAGTTTAGCTTAAGTAAACTAGAGATAATAAGTGACTTAATAATTAAATCAAAATAATTTAATTAATAAGTGAATTAACTTATTACTCTAACAAAAATGTCTTATCTATTGATAAAATTGGTTGTCTTATTTTGTGTTAATGTTTGAAAACTAAGCTTACTTGGGTCGTTTGTGTGAACAATTGTATTTTTTTTGTCCCTATCTACGGGTGCGTGTTTCAATGTTAGATTCATTCGCTTAATTGTGAGTTGAATATGCTCTAATTTGTAGTACATATACTCGATGAAACTTTATTTAGACAAATATATTTATGTAATAAAACACTTTTGATGTGTACAATGTGTCATATCAGTAATCACTTTTATTGATTTTCTTGTAGATATGTGTTGATGACACTTATCCGCTATGAAACTTATACACGTCCACATATATCCCCCAATACCTCCCCGCTCTAGACCCACTTATGGTTAACCCATTTTTTGGCAAACTTTTTTGGAGCATGATAGAACATAGAATCAACAGTTTGGCAGAAGGTGAAGGGAAAAGGGCAAGAGGGCAAGCTCATGTTTCAGACCTAGGCATTCCATCATTGAAAATCACACCACTCTTCAACATTTAATAGAGAAAATATGGGACAATCAAGGAGGGAAAACTTATTTTTATTTTGTAGACTTTAAGAAATCCTTTGATACAGTGCCTAGGGACAAGCTATGGAGCAAAATGGAAGAATTGGGTAGCCTTGACGAGTATAGAGCGACAAGCATAAATTATATGACAAAGTTAGAGCCAAAATCAGAACTAATGAAGGAATGTTCAAATATTTTGGTAGTGACATTGGTGTTAAACATGAATGTCCTTTATCCCCAACCTTGTTTGGGTTATACATTGATAAATTAGAAACTTGGTTAAATAAAACAGGTGGGGAAGGTGTTCACTGGGCAGGGTATGTGGTGAAGCTTCTTTTGTACGTTGATGATCTTATTTTAATATAAAAAACAACTCAAGGGTTAAGAGATCATTTAGGGGCCTTAGAGTACTTTTGCCAGGAGGCTGGGATGCAGGTGAACATTATCAAAACCAAAATCCTGATTTTCTCTTTAAGGAGAAAATAAAAGCATTTACATTCCTTTTTGAAGGTAGCCCGTTGGAAATTGTGAAAGAATACAAGTATCTTAGGATTGACTTTCATTATAAGCTCAGTTGGGAGACATGTAGAGTGAAAATGATACATAGGGAGTTGGAAAGCCTTGTATTTACTCTAGAATAGATGCAGAATGACTGAACTATGGGATTAGAAAACCAAGAAGACTCTTTCGGTTTGTTGGTCACATGAGTGGTTCTTTATGACTACAAGGTTTGGGGTGGTAGCATGTCAAACTGTTGTTGGAGATAACTAGCAAGAATTCGTAAACACCTAATCAAAAGCAATCTCAAAGATAAAACCTCTGTACCTTATGATATTCTTTTAGTGGAAGCTAGGAATTTTTTGTTGGAGGCATCAACAATAACTCAGTTGCTTAGTTACTTAAAGAAGGTTGAAAACATGCATGACCAGCGCTGACCAAAACTTGTGAAGGAAGAGGATCTTAACCGTAGAAAGAAAACATGGATGAAGCAAACTAAAAAGTGGTTGAATAAATGGAACATAAAGCTACATGAGTATCCTAATACAAATGTGGACATAAAATTTTTTGTCATAGAGAAGTTTCAGAGTGCCACGTGGACTAATAACATTGGTCGAAGAAGGCTTAGTACATTCGAGAGTTCAACCCAACTAAGGAGCATGGGGAGAAATCGTATTTAGGAGATGCTATTAAAGGGGAAGCAAGACTGTTAATGACACAATTGAGGGCGGGATCACATTATCTCAGGTGCGAGACAAGTAGATAGAAGAGGCCCAAAGAGGCTTGGGAGGAGAGAACTTGCATGTTTTGTAGGACAAACACAATTGAAATTGAATGACACTTCCACATGGAATGCACCACTTATGACGATATTCAGGTGAAAGTTGACAACATGCACAGTTTATTTGAAAATGATAAGATCAACCAAACTACTGGTTTGCTGGTTAAGATTCATAAAAGAAAATTAGAAATGAAAATGAGTATGAAAATTGCTTAAAGCTATGAGCTATTTTGATCCTTTTACAATCATTCATTCATCCACTATTAGCTCCTCTCCCTAATAAGTATTTCTCTTTCTATAGGACCCTAAAACGTCGATATTTTCGATATTTTAACAGCAGCTGGGGTTCTCATCATTTTTTCCAAACTCTGCCTATTCTTTCGAATCAGCATATTGAAAGCAGAGTCTCGAGGTAAGTCCCTCGCCCTGGTTTTCATGATTTTTTTCACTTATCCATGATTTTTCCCAATTCAAATATTCTCACAGTGCCGTTTTTCTATTCAAATATCACTACTTGGATTTTGGGGGCGATTATATTCATTACCCTTTAACATTCTCACGTTTCCTCATTCCTAAGATAATTGGTCTCTGTCCGGCACATAAAGCTTAAAGGACTGGTGATAGTGATGGGGCACTGGGATATTCGAAATGGAAGTTCTTAAGCAAAGGAATCATTATTCTCAAAGTTCCTCAATCCCTGCTCGTAAAAAGAAAACAAATGCTTCTGTAGAGCAGCAAAACTACTAGGGCATCAATATTGCCCAAAGTGTCTACCAGGGTATCAGGAGACAACTTCTTCCTTTAAGGCACACCTTTACATTTCTAAGATGTTTTTTTTTTCAATATGAACGGAGAATCTGTATACCCCGAACACGCATAAGACAACTAGACAAATTCGTACATGCGCCAAATTATGCAAATATATTGCACAATCAAATTTAGAAACCCATTTATGAGCACAGGAATAAAATCTTCGTACTGCTCCAATAGCACAAGATGGAATATGCGAGCCTTACACGCACCTGATGTTAGGCTTGTATATAAAGATGGATAAGGACTATCTGCAATCTGCAATACATTTATATGAAAAGACGAGTAATGGAAAACAACTTAAATGTTTGCAGGCTCTCATTTAATTTTTCATATAATCTCTGTCTTTCAACAAAGTAAATAAGGCTAATACACAGGTAAATCTTTCTTATTCTTACATTTGTTCTCTTTGCTACGGCGCTTGCAGCGTAGCCAGAAGAATATACCCCACTCACTGGAGCACCTGAATGTGAATCTGTAATGGCAAGTGACGGAAAAAGTAACCAATGGTCAACTGCAAACTTCCAATTGCACCATCGCTAAACCATTGCCAAAACTAAAATCACTAACTATTTTGCACAGGCTTTTCAATAGATGCACTCTAGCTACTTAAAATTTTAGAACTCTAAATCTTCGTGCATGTCCAACATCTCCGTCAGAAGCAAAAGGAACTCCTTGAATGACCACTATAACGGTATAACCTGCTTCAGGAGCTCGACCAAACCTAGAAAATATCCTAACCAATTAACTAAGAGAGAAGCTCGGCGAAAATGGAAGCTACCATGTTTGTAATAGAAAACACACCCACCTCACTGACTACCCATATGCTTCGCCCAGCCTAGGAAATTTACCCCTATGACCAGTACTGCCTCGCCCAGCCTGACCTCGTGGCCCCTCGGACCTGAAGCGCCCGGTCGTACAACCTTTTCCTGGTTTATTATCACTAGGTTCATCTTCAATAGGGAACCCTCTAGAGAACCGTTGCTTTCCTCTGCTCTTATGAGGAGGCCTCGCAATATTGGCTTTAATCTGAATTTGTCCTTTTGTGCTGGTACAATGTCCTCTTATTCTTGGGATTGGATTGAAGCGAAATTTGTTTTCCTAGCACTACTTTTTCAATTTTAATATCAAGGTAGATAAAGCAAACTTTGGTAGAATTGTGGAGAAAATGCTACACATTGTTTACCTTCTTCAAATGCAAATTCTAAAAATGAGTAGAATTTTTGAGATCAAAAAAATGGTGGTTGCTTGCCATAATTGTGTTTCTCATGAAACATAATTTTTATTATTTTCAGAGAGATGAATAGGTCTCTGCAAGAACCTGTAGAATTCAGAATCAAGCCTCATTTTTAGAGAATGTAAAGAGAGGAATTATTGGAAATTTAGATTGGATCGTCAATTGTAGTGATTAAAGATTTGAAGAAATATTAGAAGCTAAATTGGTATTGAGGTATACAGAGCTCGGTCTATGCAGTTGCAAGAGAATAGCAATTATGTTTCGATTTTAAAAAATTCTGAAATATAAAATTTATCATTTTTTTTTAGTTTACTAATGCAAAAGTGTAGTAACTAGTGGTCTTTATCAAAACTCAAATAAGGTTGTTAAGTTTGCTTAAATGCATTAGTTTCCAGAGATTTCGAAACTAAGCGCTTCTTGATTAATTTGTGTGTGTTTATATCATCTGCATAAAAAAATCTCCTTTAGATGACATTGACAAGATGAGAGAAGTGTAATTTGATTTCAATTACGTTAGGCCCTAGGGAAATTAAAAGAAAAATGGAGAATGGGTTTGTGGGAAAGATTATAAGAGATCTAAGTTCAAGTCTGCATTGCCCAACATAAAAATATCTACTTTTATTGTAGAAGACTTTATCTAAAAAATTAAACATTTCTCTTAGAAAACGATCTTTATCTGTTTTATAAGTGCCACCTTCATGGAGTACAGTATTAGTTGGTGGTTTCCAATCACCGAGGATTAATTGCAAGCTTAAAACAAAAGAGATGAAGATTTGAGTTATCTGAATTTCACTTTTTATTATTCCAACCTGGTAATGTATGCCTGTTTTTTGCTTGGGCTTTTATTATTTTTAGCCTAGGATTCTATTGTTTGTAATTTTGTGACCTTAGGTCTTGTTTGCAGCCTTACATGGAATTGCAATAATGTGGTTTTGAATTTTACTTTGTATTGATCCTACCTTGCGTGTGCTGCTTGATTTTTGTTTGGATTTTTATTTGTTGCAGTCCAAGGCTCTGTTGTTCTGTGATTTTGCCTTTTTTGATTTTTTTTAGAAATTTCATCCTTAGTAGAGATATTTGTTGTAGTATAAAATTACGTTATGAAATAGTGTATATGTAAGTATAAAATTATATTATTGTAAGAAAATAGAATTCTCCGACAGGAAAAATTTAATAAAAATATTATAAATCAATTAACTATGTTAATACATTTACGTGAAAATTAATAAAAGGGACATATCTAGGGATTGACATAGTATTTTGTGATATATTATGCTATATAATTTTTCATTGTGTTTTATGTTTAGAATTTCATCGCATGAGATTTATTACACTAATAAGTTGATTGTAGATCATTTCCACATTATAAAAGTGATCTATGTGCTTATTTATGAATATGAATGAATCATTTTATCTTCATATAATCAAACTATTAATGAGCTTGAGGTTAAAATCTTGAAATAGAGGATTGATAATTTATTCCAAGTCAATGTGATCCTTGACAATCTTCTTCGAATAAGGTATATTGAGTAGAATGGTATTTCTATAAAGTGGATTCGATTTCCCATGTGATTTTTATCTAAATAGGACCAGTATCATTACCTTATTAATCATCTCAAATTCAAGTTTTAGGTGCTTAAGTACAAGGATTTTAGGTTTAATTCTTTTATTGGTACTAGTGATGATGAGATAATGATTCCTCCAGACTAGGATATTTGTAACAAGAATTGTGGGTCTGAAGTGGTTGAATTTGAGGTTGTTCCTTGCAATGTTATGCGAGGTGTGACTACGTAGTTGAAGAATAAGATGTATGATTTGATTATTACATTCGGGCTAGATATTACACATCATAGTGCTACTGGAGATGCGCATTAATGATTATTACAGTGGGTTACATAGAAACTCTGAACAACTGTTTATAAAGAAAGTTTGCCAAAATATATATGAAGTAAAAATATTTACAATGTCATCTAAATTTCAAGAGTGGGTTTTAAACAAAGATTGTGAGAAACTAACAATCGGTGGTAGATCTGGCAACAAATTTGGATCCTTAATATGAGAACAAGCTGACTGAGCAAGAAATAATATATTTACAAAGAATTGAGTGATTTGAAGCTTGAATTTTTATAAGATCTTGAGAAGGGTGTTATTAGGCATTTGGATTAAACTTCTCTTCTTTAATCCTATATTATTTGTTGCTGCAAAAGCCTTTAGATGATGTTCAATGTTTCTGATTTTGATACTCAACAAAAATTAATGTTCAAAATGTCAATGGGCATGACATCCAAGTTCCAACATTTGCTACAATGAGTCATGCCTTGACTCATCACCTAATGTTGTAACAAATCCTGTAAATAATTTATAATGATTCGTGCACACTTATGATGTTGTATTAATTTTTTAATAAAGTACTTTTAAATTCAACTATATACCTTTTGTTAAATTTATAGGACACTATGTATAAATTGCAATTGGCATAACCCTTGCACCTCCTTTTGGTGCAAGTGCTAGTATTACTTTAATCCCAGCAAAGCCTTAATTTGATAGCCAACTCTAATCTTTTTACACATTGGTGTCATTTATCAATTAACATGCTTATATATCAGTTGGACTGGTTGAGGGGTTAATAATTTTTTAAAGTACCTGATTAAGAATATGAATATTTTGTAGATTATAACTAAAAGAGCCCTACTAACAGTTGGAGGTCCGGGAGATGAATATATTTAGTTGGGAATTACTTTTTTGTTTTTTTGAAATTTATGTGTATAAAATGTGAGGAATTGAAGTTATAGTTTAAATTTCTTTGCTTGACTCGTTTGATATTTTTTAAGATTGTTTTCTTGCAGACTGATTTATGTTTGTAGAGTCATTTTGTGATAGCTTTGCAAGAGGCATTAAAAGCATATGTGGTGGGGCAATTTGAGGATACATACTTGTGTGCCATCCATGCCAAGAGGGGCATCATTACGGTGAAGGACACATTCAGCTTGCTGGGAGAGTTAATGTGAAAGAGCATAAACTTTTCTAATCTAGCACAGATTTGCAACATTATGATTTTTTTAACTCTATAGACTAGCTTCTCTTATATAGGTGATGAATTAGACTGTTGCATTATGCACCAATGCAAAGAGTCCCTAGCCACATTCCAGTAATTCGGGTTTAAAAAAAATAAATTATTTACATTAATCAAAATTATCATCTCAAAATGAAAAATAGAGCATTTGAAAGAGTAAACACCTGCTATATTTGCCCAGTAGTAATATTGTTGTCTCAAGTCAAAGTGACATCCAAAAATCTTTCATCATTATGAAGATCAAGTCAACCTACCAAGAAGTCGGAGACCATTAGCACTTTCTAGATAAAATTGCTTATCTTGATTGAATTAATAAATGGCGATGTAAAGAACAGGAATTGATAATATGGGAATGCATATAACTCTCAACCTCAAAAGCAACCTTCCAAAAAGCAATGTTTCTTCTCTTTAAGAAAACATATAGGCAAGATTCTGCTACAATTGTAGTCCATAATCCAGGAAACTAATAAGAAGTGTTTTACACAAGTGTGCCTAAGATATTGACATCATCAAGACATGCTAACTGCATCCAATGGAAAAATCAGATAGTGTAGGAGTAATTAAAGAACAGAAATATTGGGATTCTCAATAACTACCAAATCTTAAATCAGACTTCTCAACCCCAAATTTTAGTTTTGAAAACATGTGGATCTACATTGTTTTGTGCGTCATGGTTCTCTCAAATGCCTTGAAAGTTAAATAGTATGCATTGAGAACCATTAATGTTACCAGATCCTTCTGACATACACCCACAATTGATTCTCAAGTTCTACTTGCAACTTTGAATCAATTAAATTATTAATACCATTCTTAGTTTTCTTTATATCCTGCCAAATCTGCAAATCGTAGACATGAGGCACATGCCACACTTGCGCCACACTTGCGCCACACTTGCAGATACACCAGGCATCCCGACTTAATGTAATTTGGATTTAAATATCTAATGGATTTTAACTTGACAAGATAGTTTGCCTTCTACTGAAGAATAGATAATAAAGCTCGAAGTCCAGCTTGCTATTTCTACCTGGAGTCGTTTAAAGAAACCTATGGATCCAATTTGGACTTTTAAAAATGGATCTCTCGGAGAGGTCAAAGATATTGTATATCCTGTCTGATCTAAACCACCGAAATTTACAATATACATTACAATAGCATTTGATAACTATAATGGTCCAATATTGGGGTGAAACAAACCTAAAAAGTATACCAATATGATCTATATCACATGACAATTGTAGACAATAGCACTATCCATGACATGGGATATCACTCCACATATTTTAAGGCCCTGCATTGAATAGAACCACCACCAATATTAGTACAACTGAAAGACAAGGGCTGACATTTACAACACTGTTTAGAGTCAAATCTATAAAATGCTTTCATATGGAGTATACATTATTTTTGGCTGCTATTCTAGAATGAAAACAAATCATATAACTTTATTAGAATGATAGTAGAATTCTACCTACCATTGCCCTCATAATAGTAGATTAAGGTATGTACAATTAGTTGCACGTTTTCATGAAGTTCATGTACTGGATATGGTATTGAACTTTGGTCAGTGCAAACTGGATACTGATGTTAATTTCGAATTGAAGAGAAATAAACAATTTAATTACAATCAATTCTATGATATTATTCATATAATAGTATGTGGCTATTAAGATTCTTCAAAAGAATATAACTGTTTCAAAAAACAATTCAACAAAATTTGAAAGGTTGTTAAATAATATTTATATCTAATTATATGATACAATGAGTGTCTGTACAAATGTGTATAGTTTAATATTGTTATATAACTAACTAATATATAATATTGGAATACATTTAAATTTTACCTTTCTTAACGACATATCCCCTGAACCTCTTGCAGGTGCAAGTGCTAGTTTAAGTCCAAGTCCATCGTCTGCGAGTGAATTCCCAGAGGAAAACTCAGTTGTTCGTAAACATGATTATCCCTGTGCGATGTTTCACCTGTGGAAAGGTAAGTAAATCCCTTTGCCCTTTGTATTGCTTGGTTTCGTCTGTGTTTCAGCTGGTTATCTAGTGACCTGTATTTCATGGCAGGTGATTGGGAACAAATGGGATCAATACCTCGATCTTCTTCAGGCCGACTATCCTGAAGGGTGATTTTTTTTGCCTCTTCATTTTTTCTTCTCGAACTATTTCTAACAAATTCCTAATTCAGTTATTATAGGAATATGCCTTAGAAATTTGGAATAATTATTATGTTATTAATGTATTTCAAATAAAATATGAATGATGTTTATATGGATGCATATGTTATCGTGAAATCTCAATATTTTGTTAATGTTTTAGATGTTATCATATGCTCTTATTTCTTAATGATTACTAATATTGTTGTAGCAACTAAACTAGGATTATCTTAAATGATGTATTACATTTGACAATATTTTTATTAAAGTTATGCTTATAAATTGAATTTTTTTATTCTAGGACAAAAGTGAGGAAGATCTGAAGAAGGGACATTACAATTGGTATTAGAGCCTTGATCCTGCCAGCTCAAGGATCAAGAAGAGTAGTTTATGCAATTAAGCCAAAGAGGTTAAAGGGCAGTGGAAAGAGAAAGAAGGAAACTTGCAACAAGTAACAACCCTACTCAAGGCAATAAAATGAATGAACAACTAGAAAATGAGTTGAGGGTCGTAATGGAACAAAACAAGAGGACAATTGAGGCCATCATGGAACAAAATTAGAGAACAACACAAGTTCTTCTCCTAATCCTAAAAGCATGAATAACAGAATAACTACTCCTAGACCCAACCAAACTAATGGGAAGCGTGTCAATTCAAATCACTTGGAAAATAACAATAGAACACCACAAGGTTCAACACTCATTCTTACCTAGGAAAGGATCGACAAGAGAAGAAGAAGAAATCAATCCACTAGTTAATGAATTTGATGTATATGCTAAGGCCTACCCAAGGCTTGACCCTGAAGCTAGGAGAAATATCCTGTTTAGGGAGTATTGTGATGTTAGGGCACAAAATATCCTTAGAAGGGAAAGAAGGCAACCTAATAAAGGCTTACACCAAGGGGTGAGTAAAATGACTCTCCCCAACATTCATGGATCAAGAAAAGTCAGTGCACATTCATGGATCCAAAAGTTGGACATCGATTTCTCCCTCAGTCCCATGATCGAAGAAAATGCTATTGTATTTGTCATTTTACATTTGGAAAGGGTTGCACATGAATGGTGGCATCATGGTATTATTATTCAAGGTCACCAAAACATAACAAAGTAGAATCAATTTACACAAAAGCTCATAGATCGATTTGATAGAAAACATCTTGAAAAGCATTTCAAAGAACTAATCCAATTGAAACGATAAGGATTGATAGAATACTATGTGGCTAGATTTCAAAAGTTGTGAGTCATGGTATTTAGGATTACCAAGAAGAGGTTAGCATGCCTATTTATTGAAGGGATATTAGAATCAATCCGTGCTTTGGTGGATGCCCTTGACCCAACAACTCTTCACGATGCAATCCAAAAGGCCTTGGCATTGGAAACACAACAACAAAAAAAGGAGCTTTTCAAAGAACATGCCTTAAAGGTCACATGACCGACCCTCCTATAAAAGAAATAGCCAACCACAGACATTACCTTCTCGACCAGACACAACATGAGAAGACAGGTCAGAATTCCAAAAGAAGGGATTGTGTTTTTATTGTAAGGAAAAATGAGTGCCAGGACATCGGTGTACAAAAAGAGGACAAGAACACAACTTAGAAGCTTTATCAGACAAAGAAATAAACAAAAAGAGGACAAGAACACAACTTAGAAGCTTTATCAGACAAAGAAATAAATGAAAAAGAATTCAAAGCTCAAAGAAAAAGAAGACAAGACGATGAATTTGGAACACTAGCCACACTCTTAGAGGAACCCAAATGCCTCCCTTTATGAATCTGTAGTGATTTACGAGGACAAAAAGTGATAGTCCTAGTAGATAGCGATACTACCCATAACTTCATAATTGAAGGATTGGTAAGAATATGAAATTAATAACCAAAGACTTTGAAGGATTCAAGGTGGTCATGATAGACGGGTTCCCTACCATATGCACACAAAGAATCCAACAACTGAGCATCACCTTTGTAAGAGGGTATATGCACGAAGATGGGGGACCAAAAAGGTGCCAAACTTTTTTTTGGTCCCCCAAAAGCCATAGGGCGCACGCCCTATGGCTTTGATTGCCTGAGCCTAAGGCGTGGGCAATCAAATTCAATAGGGCATGCGCCCTATAGGGCGTACGCCCTATGTAACATTATGAAAAATGCTCAAAGGAGGGAGGAAGAAAGCCCAACAAGCCCTGCCAGACCAATTTCAGCACTATGCCAATACATAAAATGTAACATTTAAGTATAAGTTTAATACTCTTCTTTTCTTATACTTAAGTTACATTTTATGTATATACTTCCAGGATGTTTGAGAGTGGTTTCAGCTTCATAGGAGTTAAGATAAAGATTTTGGATTTTGAGGGTTTTTAGGAAATTTCAGACTTAGCCAAATTTTAGGAATCAACACATTGTCTTGAACATGATTCTTAGTGGACTATTGATTATAATCTTAATCCCTTGACTTGATTAAGGATACTCTTTAGGGTTCTTAGTGGTTGTAATGTATCATATTGGGTCCTAAGTGGTCCTAGGTCCCCTTAGGACCCATTACGACCCCTTAAGAGATAATAGGGTCTCTTAAGACCCCTTAGAACACAATAATCATTGTAGGACACTAATGGGCTCTAATGTGTACTAGTTTCTCATAAGGGGTTTTAATGGGTTCTAAGTGGTCCTAGGAACCCTTAGGACCCATTACGACCCCTTAAGACCCATTAGGACTCATTAGGACCCCTTAGAACACATTAATAGTCATAGGACCTATTAGAGAGAGAGA
>MU225025.1:445779-487413 GCA_018584345.1 Thuja plicata | reverse complement strand
AAAAAAATTACATTTTCAGAAACTAGACTCCATTCTACACACTTTTAAAAAAAGAAGTTTTGATTTTCAATTAGTTTTCAATGATTTCTAGGGGGAGCACACAAAAATTTCACGTTTTCAGGATGTGCCCACTTCAGAAAATGGCAAAAAATACACTTTCATCAAAAAATTAGTAGAAAAATCCGGGATAAACTAGGTGGTGTTAGCTAATTTCTCACCGGAGCGATTAATGTTTTTTAAAAAAAAGTTAATATTTTAGGGGGAGCACACCAGACGCTATGTTATGTTTTTTCACAAAAAACAGGACCACTTTTTGTGCTCCCCCTTTTTGAGGGCCTTAATCTCCACCATTTCTAAAGTAAATTAGTAGTTTAGAAACTAGATTCGGAGTAGAACAACTCTTGTTTTTGTCACATTTTAAAATTTTGAGTGTAACTATCCTCAATTTCTCGTTGAAGTTTAGAGTTTGCTGATTTCAGAAAAAAAGTGGCATCTTATACCCCCTTTTTGGTCCCCCATCTTTGTGCACTTACCCAAGACATCAAATTAAGGACTTCTACGTGGCAAATATCGTGATATCGATGTGATGTTGGGCATCCAATGGTTACACTCTTTAGGAAGTACTACCAAGACTTCCAAAAGATGGAACTTTGCTTCCAACATAATAGTTTGGACGTAATTTTCCATGGCTTGACTGATGGGACCCCAAGGGTAGTATCATCCAAAAGAATGGATAGAGCGTTTAGAGATGGACAAGTAGAGTGGGCCGCACAATGTATGATACTTGAGAGATCCCCATCCAATGAAGGATAAAACATACATGTAGACATCCAACCTATCCGAAATAATCACAAGAAGGTTTTTAGCAATATTTCTTCGGGACTTCCACCAAAGAGGGGTTTCAAGCACACTATTGGGCTTGAAGAAGGGGCAAAATCCGTTATAACCACACCCAATCAACATCCAAGAAAATATAAAGAAGAAATTGAGAAAACCATAAATGAATTATTGGAAATGAGACATATACAACCTAGTTGTAACCCCTTTGCGTCCTTTGAAGTATTAGTAAAAACGAAAGATGGTAAAATGTGGATGTGTATTGGCTATAAGTTCCTCAATAAAAAGATCATTAAGAACTATTGCCCCATACCTAGCGTAGATGAACTTATTGATGAGCTTCATGGAACAGTGTACTTCTGAAAAAATGACCTACATTTGTGATACTATCAAATTAGGGTGAGGAAGAATGATGTCCCCAATAGCCTTAGATATCATTTTGGGCACTTTGAATTCCTTGTCCTTCCATTCAGACTAACCAATGCCCCTATTACTTTCTAATCTTGCATAAATCTCCTATTTAGCAAACAACTAATAAAAATTCTCTCGGTGTTCTTTGATGACATTTTAATTTAAAGAAAAACTTGGGAGTATCATTAATACACATAGATGAAGTATTGAAAATACTAATGCTAGTCACTATTTGCCAAAATGTCCAAGTGCGAATTTGGAATGGATGAGATTTTATACTTAGGGCACAAAATCAATGCCCAAGGAGTTAGCATTGATAAAGAAAAGATCAAAGCTAGTAAGGGAGTGGCCAAAACTAGGAACCTTAACTCATCTAAGAGGATTTCTAGGACTTTTCAGCTATTACAAAAGATTCGTTAAAGGCTTCTCAAGGCTAACTACCCCACTAACAAACCTAATCAAGAAGGGTGCATTCCCATGTAGTACAAAGGCCCAACTAGCCTTTGAAACGCTAAAGCAAATAATGAGCTCTTGCCTAGTGTTAGCCATTCGAGACTTCTTGTTATGATTTGAGCTAAAATATGATGCTTTTGGAGAGGGTGTTGGGGTAGTATTGATGCCAAACAAACATCCTATAGCTTCCAAAAGCTACAAACTTAAGGAAACTGAAAAAAACTACTCCATTTATAATAAAGAAATGTTAGCAATTATGCATGCCCTGGCCAGGTTTAGGTAGTTTTTGGTGTGTGGAAGATTTGTTGGGAAAACTGATCATATTAGCCTAAGATTCTTTTGGAATAAAAAATATTTGAACGATAGGCAGCAGAAATGGGTCAGCAAATTGCAAGCCTATGAATTTGACATTGAATATATGAAGGGGAAAAATATTGTTGTGGTCGATGCTTTATCTCAAAGACCCTATCTACGTTCCATGATGGATATCTCCACAGATTGGAATTAATCAATACTTGCAAAGTATGCCAAGGATGCATTGGCAAATGACGTATTAGAAGGAAAGCTACAAGATGAAAAGTTCTAAGTGGTATAGGTGCTCATCCTCTATAAGGGTAGAATATATATCACTTCGAGATAAAAAATGAAAGAAAAGATTACGAGGGAATACCATTATACCCCTTTGGCAGGTCATCAAGGATGCTATAAAACTTACAAGCAAATAATGGAGAGATTCCTGTGAAAAGGTCTTAAACGAGATATCTTGAAACATATTTGATATTAGGGAATGTATGGTGTGCCAGAAGAACAAAGCAAAACAACATTTCACATTGGATTACTTCAATCCTTACCCATACCTAATAAAAAATGAGAAAGTATTTTGATGGATTTCATTATAGTGTTTTTGATGGTTTTAGGAGATTGACTTACTAAGTATGCTCATTTCCTTGCAATATCCACCGAATATGAAGTACCTCAAGTGGCAGATGCCTTCTTTAAATAAATTTTCTAACTACATGGTTTACCCAAGAGCATTGTCAACGATAGGGATAGTTGATACTTAGTTTATTTGGCAAGGGCTCTTTTATTTGGCAAGGGCTCTTCAAGCTAGCTAGAATTCAACTCACCCCAAGTACAAGTTATCACCCACAAACCGACAAACAGATTGAGATTGTCAATAAATGGCTTTGAGGGGTATTTAAGAAACTATGTCACAAGACAAAAAAGCTCATGGATCAAATGGCTACATCTTAGAGTAATTGTTATAATACCTGTCATCACAAGTCAATAGGGTTGAATCCTTTCATAGCATTATATGGGGATGAGACAACATCATTTGGAGAATTAATTCTCACCGGAAGTCGAGCTCAAGGAGCTAGAGACTTGTTGCAACAAAGTATAGACATTTTGAATACACTTGAAAGATAACTTGCATCATGTGCAAAATTAACATAAGGTGTATGGTGATTGATGAAAAAGTGGAACAACGTTCGAAGTGGGAGACTTAGTCTTCCTAAGATTTCAACCCTCAAGAATCTTCTATCAAGGGGAGTGGTGGTGCTGAAAAGCTCAAGCTATGATTCTATGGCATGTATAAGATTGTGTGAAGGATTTGCGAAAATGCTTATGAATTGGAGTTGTCAACAAATAGTCGAAGTCATAATGCCTTCCATGTATTACACCTCAAGAAGGTGTTAAGGCAGCTTGTTACACCATGTCTGGAGTTAACTCCGCTTGATGATGAAGGAAAAATTAATTCTGGGACTTGAGGCTATCCTTTATATACAAGAGGAGAAATTAGGGAATAGGGTTATTCCGGAATATTTGGTTAAATAGAAGAATTTGTCGATGGAAGATGCCACATGTGAGGGATCAGAATTTTTTCATCATCCTAATCTTAAACTGCTTGTGGACAAGCAATCTCAGGAAGGGTGGACTGTAATGCCCCCGACATGGAGGCTTCAACAGACCAATTGTGGCATTTAATCTTTGTTGCTGCCTTTAAAATGGGTGTAGGAAATTAAATATACCAACAAGTTGGTAATGGGCATGACTTGGCTGTGAACCCTTATAGGTATTGGCAGCAATTCTATCTAGGGACGTTTTGTCTTATGCAGGCAGCGCTTTGTAGGAAGAGTTGTGTCCCTTGCAAAGGATGTGTCTCTCTCTCCCCAAAACAAAGATATAAAATGAGAGACATTTCCATGAGAGAAGGCATCAAAGTGAATCTGAAAAACAAAAAGGAAAAGTAAGATACAAAGGCAGAAATAAGTTGTATCATCAGCATTAAAATATTGTGAGATAGTTTAAGAATAGAAATAGATTATAAATATATAGATGCATAGATATATCTTGCAGAATTTCTACTATTGGTGCATATACCTTGTTGGGGAACTCATAGGGCAACTGAAATTGAATTTGGGCAGTTACTAAGCTTTTGTTTGCATTTTAACCGAGCATCACCGGTTTTCCGAAAAATTGTGTGTCACTAGTGACAAATTTTCCAGTTGCCAGCCTTCTGCAATTCTGGAATAGAGGTCTAATCACCCAGTCATTTCCGAGGCATGAAAAAAGCTGAGGCACTATGTATATTCAACTCTCCCAAGTGATTTCCATGATTGTGACAAAAATGTGATTCCATTGATTGTGTATTAGCTCAGCAAGACGGTCTTGTGATTTAACGTTGTTACTAGCAGTTGCCAGTACAATTTCTTTCCAATGACATTGTTATGATGGAATGTGATTGTTGAAATCCTCACTGAGTTTGTGTCTGACGGAGATTTTGATATGATAGCTCTTTTTGTTCAAATAAAAATGACATTCACAATGATGATCCAATGAGGGAGAAGCTTCAATGTACTCTTTCTGACCACACTAAAGGCTAGAAGGATGGAATGATAAGAACTCTTTTTCTGTTGTTATTTTTAGGGTGTGGCATACATATCTCTGTGCCATTTGAGTTGGAAGCATTTCATGTTTTAGTCGATAGTATTTTATATGATAAACTTATTGTTTACTTATCCTCTACTGTATCTGCAGGGATGCTCTTGATGCTCTAGGATTGGTGAGGTACTGTTGCAGGCGCATGCTTATGACTCATGTCGACCTCATTGAGAAACTTCTAAATTACAATAGTATGTTGAATGTTTCAAGTATTTACAGGGTTTACATTTCAAGTCCCATATTGTCTTCGGCTATTTAGCTCTCTGACTTCCAATTGTCATTTATTAATTGCACTGAGCTTTGTTTTTGTCTTGCAGCATTAGAGAAAAGTGATGCAAATTAGTCATGAAGCAATTGATGGTTCAATATGTATCCAATTTTGATTTGATGATCTCGGAACTAGTTTTGATAGAGACAAATGAAAACTAAAATATTATGTATATTATATGAGCTTTGCTAGTTTGTGCTGAACTTGAGGTTCTCGATACATTTTCTAGAATGATGTGTGATCCATGTTCCAATAATAACTATTAGTTCCTGTGCTTTTGGTAGAATAGTGGTTACATTTGTGTATTTGAATGCTTCATATATTTATCACATTTGACCTTATAATCCTTATAATGTTAGAATAACTACATTTTGAAATTTTCACCTCTTCATTTATTGCCATTTGAAGCCTATAATGTCAGTATATAGCCTTTTTTGAATTTTCCATAGTTGATTTTTTATAATGTCATTTAAATTTTCTACAATTTTGTTTCTTTTCCAGTTAAGTTGGATTATCTTTGTAATGGTGACACTTTTTAAATAAATTTTCTGATTTTCCATCTCTGTTTGTTTGTATGCATTATTGGTCGTGTGGGCATGACAGTCAAAAGTTTAGGCCTCTCTTTCTCTGTCAACAAAATTTTGCCATTAATGAATATCTACAGCTAGAGAAGTTATGCGACTCTTTAGTTGGAAAGCTGAATATCTTGCCAGGCATCATGGGTTTTCTTTTTGACCATTGGCTATAACTTGTGATACTAAAGTTCACTATTCCTAACTATAATTAATAAGGATAAGCACTTGTCGCATGCTTTATGAAACTTTTGAGGTTACACATGCCATGAGTGCTTATCCTTGTTATATTTGGGAATGTTGAATATTAGTAGCATCATAACACCATTTGACACTTGGCATTACCATCTTCTCTTCTCTCACTTGGTTTCTGTCTATCTTCATAACACTACCTACATCTTGCAATCCTCTGCCAAGTCATAAAGCAAGGGTGGAACACCTGAAGAAAGCCAGGGATGCCTTAGGCTCTCAATTGTTGTTGCTGCAAGAACTGTCATCTTTTGATCTATGGAGGGATCGGGGAAAGGCTCAGTCAAGGTGAAGGAAGACTAATCTACATGCTATGGAATTGAGGTTTAAAAGGCTCTGTGGCGTTCCTGATAAAAGCATTTATCTTCAATTTGGTGTGATTTGTCCTGATAAACCCTATATTGCCATCTCTGCCAAGGACTTGCCAAAAAACTCAAACAATTAAATTTATCAGGTCAACGCATTTCTATGTATATGTTGATTGATTTGTCCAACTTACCACTGATAAAACGTGATTATTGGGTGGATAATCAAATTTTAGTAATTTTCTTGGTAAATAAAATTCGAATGGTAAGGTTTTTTCTGTTTCCTGGTTTTTGTGGCAACTTTTGTGATTTTCCGCTAAACCAAACCCAAGCCCAATATTTGCCCAGTTTCTTCTTGATTTTATCCTGATAAATTGAAAAAAAAACTTTAATCTTTGGTGTACTGAAAAATTCCCCTAATGAAAATTCTGTGGTCCAAGAACTGATGTTGGAAAGGCTTTGTAGTGCACATGAAATGTCTGTGAGCTAGGGAGGAGCCTCCTACCATTAAAAATAGGAATTCCTCCCATCCTGTCTTTCTGAAACGCTTCAAAAATAGAAACCATCTTGCCACTGAGAATCGAGATTGTGGAATCCCTGTGGGAAAGCTCAGTATCATCTAATAAGTTGTTCTAGACTGATGGTTCTTTCCTTCTCTGCTTGGACTTTTGGTGCTTATCCACTTTCTATGTTTCTCTGTACAGGATGATTTGCATTCTTATAATTCGCAAGTTATTAATGTCACATTCACCTTGTTCGACATTTGAACCTTTTTCAGTGTTGTGATGTTTTCTTGAGCTAGTGAGGATGGTTCTTGCACGTGAATGCATATCACTAACTCTCCTCTAATTGATATTAGTCTTCTTGTATCCTCATTCTTTACTCCTTTTATGGTTGAAGTAGTTATTCTTCCAACTCTTCTCATTCTTTATTGCTACTATTTTCTAATGCTCCGACATGGTCATAGACTTTGTTGGTTCTCAACAAGTCTACAGTGATGATTGTTTCTGTGTGTCGAACAGTGTATCCTGGAATTATGTCAGACTATACCAGCTTACATGACTTATATAACATAGGAATCATTGATTATAAATGACAATTCTTATCCCTTAGCACTCGATCTATTCGCACCCCACATTTTACTTGTGTGGTCCTGGAAGAAAATATTTCTTCCACATTTGGTGGAATGTACAATCATTTCTCAATTACTTATCATGGGTTTCACACTTCTTTTCCTATACTTGCAACAGTGCATTCTCATAGGACAACTCAGCAAAGTAGATGTTCAGCCGATGTTGTATGAACAGAACAATAGCAAATCAGTTATCTTTTTCTATATCTTACATGAATATATTAACCAGAGTAGTAATGTGTTATAATGAGATTTGATGTTTTGACTTGTAATGATTTTGCTGTGCACTTCCCTCTAAAATTTGGGGTAATTATAAATTGTTTCCAATGATGTGGGACACATATATGTCTTACACATCAGTTGTTTACCAATTGCCACTCCGATAGAAAATCTTCGTTGTGAACAGTTTGGTGGCTACTTTGAGCCTCGGGATATGCAAGGTTAGTTCTATTGCATCCTTCGTCATCCGTTCATTCCTTAAACCATTGACAATATTTTAGCCTTAATAGTATTAAGCATTATCACTTAATGTTCGGCATTGTCTTGCATACTTATTATCTTGGAAGGAGCACTTTAACCAAATAGAACATATATACATTTCTTCATTAAGGATAGGCTCTTGGCACGCTCAGCTCAATAGGAAATCAGTAATCTCTTTCTATGTCACTATTAGTTTTGGAAATAAGAGGACTTCGCCAATTTAAATCTTCTTCAGTGTATATGCAACCACTGTCCTTTTTGTTGACATTACCTTTCCCATTAGTTTTTTTATTACATTACCTTTCCCATTAAATATTTTATTTATCTTCCTAGGTTTCTCTTTGTGCCCCATCAACACTTCGTACTTGTTCCCTTAGAATGCATGTTTCCACATTTGTGCAAATATTTTTTACTGCAACACGTTGTGCTGGGGTTAATGAAATAGGGAAACTAGTCATACTCTTCTGCTGCTGTATGCTCCCAAGACATTTTCGCTTTCTTGTGCTTTCTCTTCTTAGACACAGTCATGCTATAGCACATGGGATGGTCTTGTTTCTTTTTATTTTTTCTAGTTCTATGCAGCTTTTGAATTCTTCTTTGGCTCTTAATATCCATGGCCGGGTTCTCATCTAACTTCTCTACACTCACAGATTGTGTATTACAACTTTTGATTCTTTTGCTATGTTCCATGGAGTTTCGGATTGGGGGGGGGGTGAGGGAGGTAAATCGNAGAGGGACCAAAATTTAGGGACTGGGGGGGAACAGCAGGGGGCTGGTGGTGCAAATATAATAGTGTTTTTAAAAGTAGTTATAAAATTATTAAATTTTTTTAATATAATATAGTTTCAGATTTTGGGTGAGACAAGTGAGTCTGAGGGGACTTTGGACCAAACTTTGGGGACAGTGGGGAACAACAGGGAGCTGGTGGTACAAATATAATAGTGTTTTAAAAAGTAGTCCTAAAAAATGTAAAAAAAATTGCAATTGAAATATAATACACTATAGTAGTTAAAATATAATACAGAACTTAACAACATCGATTGACATCATATGTAGGCAGCTTAGAAGGTGCTTAGGTGCTCATACTTTATAGTTGTGCACAAAATAGGATAAGGTTCATTTAGATGCTGAAAAATACCATCATAAGTTGCACCCATTTGGAGTATCGATCCATCATTTTATTGTTGCTTATTGCTGTTATTTGTGTTTATAGTTGTTTGATTTGTGCTGTTATAATTATTGTAAATCGGTCAAACTTTTCTGCGTTGCTGTTAAAGAGCACATCATGTTGAATGCATGTCACTATTCGTGAACCTGACATAGAAGTGCAAGGAATATGTAAATCCGTGGTGGTGATAAAAGTTTCCTATTACTAACATGATAGATGGAATATTTCAATTAGTAACATGAATATTTAATTTATTCCATTATTCATGAACCTGACATAAGTTTAAGGAATTGTTAAATCCTTGTGGTGATAGAAGTCTTCTATTACTGATATGATAGAAGGAATATTTCAATTAGTAACACGAATATCCAATTTATTCCATTATAGTGTTATGTTGTTTGATTTGTACTGTTATAATTATTGTCAATCTGTCATACTTTTAACATTTTTTTCATAGCATGTCACTATTGATGAACCTGACATAGAAGAACAAGGAATATTTAAATCCTTGATGGTAACAGAAGTCTTCTATTAGTAACATGATAGAAGGAATATTTCATTTAGTAACATGAATATCCAATTTATTCCATTATATATCATGTAACATTGCTGAACATCAATAAGCAACAATAAAATGATGTACCAATACTCCAAATGGGTGCAACTTATAAAGGTATCTTATTCTATCTGGTGTACTAATATACACGGTATATTAAATGAAAGTGTTACTAAAAAAGTAGGTGGAATGTTATTTAGTTAAGAGTTGACGACAGATAGCTTGCATTGTAGTTTGCAGGTTTGTATCTTCAATTTGGAAAGTTGGTGGAATGCAGTTTAGGTAGAGTTAATGTTCTTCTGAACACTCAAGGGTATATTAAATTGGGGCATGTATTTGAGCTTGAGAGAGACTCTTAGTAATACTAAACAAGTCATCACATCTATTGTTGGGTTTATCAAAGTAATCTTTATAAGAAGTATTCAAAGTATTCTAACTTGATGAATGACAAATTTTGCCATCTATTTGTGTTCTCCTATTTTATTTATTTATTTATTTATTTTTTAAAATTTGAGTAAGAAATACATAAATGGATGTCACTATTGTTTATATCTCATACTTTCGCCACGAGAACATTGCCTTTACAAAACAAATTGCAGCTTTAGTAACTAACAACGACTAGGTGACGCACTCTGCTATTGGAATGGCTCCTCCTGCGCGCTTTGCTCCTCCTGCACGCTCGGAGACTGAAACGGCTCTTAGTTGAAGGCTTATGCTGGGTCCTCCTCGTCTGGGTTGATTCCTTCCTTCGCGGTGCCACTTGCTTCTCCTGTCCTCCTTGCCTACTCTGCGCCGTCGGGGATGTGGCGGTGACGGTGCCAACTGTGACTGCAGCTAGGGCTTCTGTTGCGGATGACATTTCATCCTCTCCTTCACTTGGGGTTGCTGGTCTTGCTTCCAAGGCCTTTCAGGGGCCTTTGCCGCCCAAGGCTCCCCGGGTTCCCTTGAAGGCTGTCGATGGGGCTGTGAAGAAGACTTCTTTGGAGTCTGAACCATTCCCCGTGTCAAAGTCCATTTCTCTCCCTTTGGGTGAGGAATCGGTAGGGGAGATTGAACACACTACTTTTATCCTTTTAGACCATGCAGCTATCTGCAGATTTAGGGGATTTTGGCCAAGCCTCCTAGAGCTTCATGCATGGATTTCCAAATATTGGGAACCCATCATAACTGGTACGGTCCATATTTTTCCAATGGCAAAGGGTTTTTTATAGCCAAATTCGATAATGTTGAGGACATGAATCATATCCTTTGTGGTCATTTTTTTAGCTGGGATGATTGCTTTGTGTTGATGCTTAAGCCTTGGCATGAGGATTTCAACCCCTCTTCTGATATTTTTAATAAGATGCCTATTTGGGTTAGGCTTCCTAACCTCCCTCTCCATCTTTGGGTGGATCCTCTTCTGGAAGAGGTGGGCAAGGCTTTGGGAGACTTCCTGACGGTGGATGCGGAATCTACAGGCATCTACCACTCTACCTATGCCCATATTTTGGTGGATATTGATGCTTCTAAGGGTTTGCTTGTGGAGATCAAGCTTGTTTCACCTAAGGATAGCTGGATTTAGCCTTTGGACTATGAAGGGATTCCCTTCAGGTGCAAAAGGTCTTTAAAAATGGTTGGCCATGTTGTGGCCAAGTGTGATCTTGGTAAATCTAGGTGTTGTGTCTTGGTGGAAAGGTGTCTCTTCTCAGCACTACACAATTGAGAAGAGTTCGTCCCAACGGAGCTTTTCCCAGGTTGTGGCACAAGATTCTCATGCTTCTTCCCCTTCGATTGTTGTGCCTTTGGTGGTGGGTACATAAATATCCCATGAGGGCGCTGTTACTGTTGGTACGCCGGTCGTGGGTAGTCCCCTTGATGTTTCAAACAACGTGTTGGTTTCAGATTCTGCTAGCCCTGCGGGTTTTGTTTCTGAAAGTTCTTCGCTTGAAGGTTCCAGGATTTTTGCTGGTATGTTAGTTGTTGTTGGTTCTGTTGGCCTTGCTAATATCCTCTCTTCGGTGGTTGTTGGTTATGGGTGTGTCCTGGGCTTTGGTCCTCTGCTGGCTGAGTCTGTGCAGTGTGTTGGATCCTTACTGGTTGCTGGGGATTCGGATTTGGATTCCTTATGCTGGCAGGAGGAGGCTGCAAAAGTGGAAGATGAATGAATCACTATTAAATGCAAAAATTCCAAAAAATTCTCGCCTTCTTTTGATATGACTCTCTGATCCCATAAGAAGGGACTAAGGGATAATCTTTATGATGATTTTTTTCACTGGGCTGCTGATTTTCAAAGTCTATCCTATGGCAGTGATCTATTGTGTGTTTCTTGGGGTTACTGGCCTTTTCTTCTGGCTGGTCTTTCGTATTTTGGGAACTCTTAATGTTCTATCTTAAGGTTTATCTTTGTACAGGGTTTCAGGGCCCCTTCAAAACCTGCTTTTACATTAATCAAAACAATGCCTAGGCAATGGAATAGAAGACATTAAGAGGACGAATAAGATAAAAGAAATGGAAAATGATTCCAAGGCACCAATTTTTCAAAGGAGGCCAACTAAGATAAAAATAAAATATATTAGGGTAGTGGTTATTGAACAATATCACAAGGCCACACTTCACGAAGAGAAGTATCCCTTGTGAATTGAAGGGGTATGACTCCCAAAAGGAAAAAGGGCGAGACTTCATTTGAGAAGGGATGATCTAGAAGCAATTTAAAAAATCAAATCAATAATTAAAAAAAATCAGATCATAAAAACAAGTATATATGGTAGAAAATAATTTGTTGTAGCCATTTGAGAATAAATTGTCAATTCGTCAAGCGATATTGTTGATTCATATTGTTTGTAGGTGTAGAAATCATGAATATTCTAAGGGATATTTTAGTTGTTATTAGAGCTTTGATCTTGTCAAATTTGCAAATCAAAGGGAAGTATTTGCAATCAAGCCAAAGAGCTGAATGGTCGTTGGAAATAGAAAAGAGGAAACTAGAGGCAAGTAGCAATTCGATTAAAGTTAATAAAACAGGTGGTCTTAAGGTTAATCTAGGAAATGAATTGAGGGGTTTTATGGAGCAATAAGAGAAGACAACACAATTGCTTCTCGAAACACTTCAAAACATGAACAATACAATCAATATTCTTAGGTTTAACCATACCAATGAAAGAGTTGTTAATTCCAATTATTTTTAAAACAATAATTGAACTCTATTAAGATCAACACCTAGATTAACAAGGCCTACATTCTTACCTAGCTTGAAGAGTAGCGAAGAGAAGAATAAGAATCACATATATTAGCAAATGACCTCGACGAATGTGTAGAAGCACATTTAAGAGTTGAGCTTGACCTCAAAAGACATTCCATTTGGAGAATATCGTGATGAAAGAATAAGAAATACCTCCAAGAATACAAAAGGCAACCCAACAAAGATTTATGTTAAAGAGTGAGTAAGATGAGTCTAACCAATTATGATAGATTAAGGAAGGTCGTTGGGTGAGCATGGATCCAAAAATTAGGCACATATTTTTCTCTTAGCCTCATGACGGAAGAAGATATTATTAAATTTTCCATTCTACACTCAAAGGGGATTCCACACAACTGTTGGCACTATGGTATTGCCACACAAGGGATCAAAACATGGTAGTATATGATAAATTTGCACAAATAGATCGATGTGATTGCAAGCATTTGAAAAGACATTTCAAAGAGTTGGCAATTAAAGAAACAAGGTTCAGTGGAGGATTATGCAAACAATTTCAAAGAGTTATAGTCATGGTACCCATGTTACCGAGGGAAGGCCCAAATATCTATTTACTGAGGGGTTAATGGAGTCACTTCCTAGCTTGGTGGGCACTCATTATCCTACATCCCTACAAGATGCAATCTGAAAGGCATTAAGCTTAGAAGTTATAATAACTAAAAATAAAACCTATTCGGAGAGTACACTATAAGGGTTGCATAAGAAACCCTTCTTACAAGAGAAATTGGCAACCAAAGGCATTGCCTCCTTAATCCAACATATTGGAGGAATCTAAGAAAGAGCTTCAAAGATTGGGTTGTGTTTTTCTTGTGAGGAAAGATGGCAATTGGGTCATTGATGTTCAAAAAGGGGACAATTGCACAACTTAGAAGCAATGGCAGATGAGGAAATGGATGAAGAAGAGTTTGAAATTGAGAGGAAGAAGAGGAAGCAAGATAACAAAGATAATGCAAGTAGTACATTGGCAACACTTTTAAGGGTGCCTAAGTATTACACTTTTAAAATCTAAAGTGTTTTACAAGGACAAAAAGTGACGGTCTTGGTCTATATCAATGTACACATAACTTCATTAATGAAGGTTTAGTAACGAGGATAAAGCTAAAAGCTGAAAATTTTGAAGGTTTAGTAAGGTGAACAGACTAGCCACCCTTTGCATGTGGAATGAATTCAACATCTAAGCATTACCTTGGAGATACATCAAATAAGTGAATAATTCTATGTAATAATTGTTAGTGTTTTGTAGTTGCGTGAGAGATCATTCCCACCTATGTGATTAGCTAAGTATCTCAGAAGTATATTCTCTGTTATTTTTCATCGAGTGTTGGTTCACGTCTTCAGTGGAGACACTTTTGGGACTTTGTTGATGTCTATTGTTCATTCTTTAAGACGTATTTTTCTAAAGATGGAGCGACTCCTTGTAACTGTCACCGCATAACCTTATGGTGTTAATGAGCCTGACGACGAGTTGTTTACTTCAATCGTGAGATTTCGTCCATGTCATTGACTCTTCTTCTTCCATCGGTTACACATGTTATGTTTTCGTTGTTCAAATTGGATATGGGGTGACTTGGCATTGTGACTCATACATGTCTGAGGTGGCTTGTGTTATGACTTGCATTGTTTTTCTTGGATCCTTAATGTTCAGTGGTTCATTACAATTAAACACTGTGCCCATTTGTATTCTACTAAAAGGAGACTTCAATCTTGTCGGTTGCCTAGAGCTTGGTATTATTGAGTATCAAAGATTGTTCATTTTTCCGGTGAACTCTTGGTGATCGATGTATATGAAGTTTCATATTCTTGTGCCTGGAGAATTAACATTTTAGTGTAATAAGTGCAATGTCTTGTATCGTGGGATGGTGTGATAGTATTGCCTTCGCAAATAGCTTTCATCAGGTCTGCTACAAATATTACAGTGTCTGACTTCTTGATATATTTGCTTCATAATTAATGTGTATGATCGATGTATGATCATCATCTCGAACAATCATTCATATTAAGTATCTGTGAGGTGCATAAGGAACAATATGTATTGTAACTGATAACAAGAGTTGCTCAGATTGTTATAAGGCATTCTATGTGTGATTGCTAAGTGGGAACAATCTCAGAGTAGGATTCAATTCTCTAGTTAAGCTTGTTGATAGGGAGGCTCTTCCACTAAGTCAACTTGACTCACTCCTAGGTCTCTCTTCTAGACCCACTAGGGTTTATTCCTCAACCCTAACATAGGGGTTGAACACTTGGTTCCCTTTCCCCTAACTCCAAGGGCCTCTCTACCAAGAAATGGATTCACACTTCACTGAACCTACAAAGGTAGATTCCGCCAAACCTTCACAAACCTTCACAGGCACCTTGCTAGGTAGGACTTACTCTAATTCATTCCTCTAGGCTTCATTCTTGAAGTTTTAGAACCATAGTTCAATCATTCATCCATCGAGTTCCACATTTTAAGGGATAGGGCTAGTGATTCCTTGTAGCCCTAATCAGGCTCCTAAATCCCAATAACTCCCAAATTTCATGAAGAAGCCCCCATACTAGTCGTGCATCCAGATACCCTTTTGAAAAAATTGAAATATTTCTAGGGTTAGAGGATCCTAAACTGTCCGTACATTATTTCAAACATAGGCCTTAAAAATAGGGCTAGTTGATGCAAATACAACAAAAAAATGATGAAATGGATTCATCGACCTCCACCATTGATCATAGGCTCTTCCCAACTCCTAAAGACCACTCTCCATGCATTGGATCATACCACTCAATCCAACCCTGCATCCAATCAAAGTCTGTTACATTCTTGCTCCTAGCTGGGCATTGGCAGTCTCGCCTAGGGCAAGGTATTAAAAATAGCCAACATGACTTTCAGGACCTGTACAAAAGGGGAAAAGCTATACAAGGATTACACTTGCCATCCTCAACAGGCCATACAGATCCAATGGAGGATGCTCACTCTGGAGCCATATTTACAAAGTATACTCCTTCACTGGCAGAGAACAGTCCAGTAAGGATTGAATTCAAAATGAATAGCAAAAATTATACACAAACTTGCGAGGATTGCTTAGACAACAAGGAAATGAAGGTTACAAACTGAATCAAGCATTAGATTGATTGATTCAATCCATACACGATGATCTTGCACAAAAACTTTGAAAACTGTATTAAATCAGAGAAATGCATTGTTCTTCTCCTTCAAAATCCACTCAGAAATCATCCAACCTCCGTACAACCATTCAAACATCCTTATATATGTCTGTTGTGGCTAACCAATTGCCCAAATCGATCAATAATTGCCATTAGGGCAGAAAGCAACTTTTGGACAAAGTTGTCAAGCAACATTTTAAAAGTTGCAAATGTTGCTCAACCAACATTTTAGAACTTTGAATGTTATTCTGCTCTCGCTCCAGCGATGCCTCCTGCTCCCGCTCTTGCACTCCTTTCTCGTCCTCCTGCCTCTGTCGTATCTGTCGTGGAGCCCGAGGTCGGTGGTTATGGTGTTCCTCCAGCAGTTAGGGTTGTCTCTCCCTCGGTGGAGCATGTTTGTGCTGCGGTTAGGACTGTCTCTCCCTCGGTGGAGCATGTTTTTGCGCCTGTCGGCTCTGCGGCTAGGGTTACGACTGTTGATGGGTTTCCCTCCTCTTCTTCAGTGACATCTGTTCTTGCTTCTGGGATTTCTAAAGAGCCTCCCAAATCTGTGGACAGGGCTTCCTTGAAGTCTTCTGTGGGGCCTGTTCCTTTCCCCGTTGCTTCTCCCATCACTCTATCTTTGGGTGTGGAAACGATGGAAGAAATAGAGCACTCTTTGCCTATCCTTTCCAACCAGGTGGCTATTTGTAGATTTAGGGGTTTCTGACCAAGCCTCCCTGAGCTTCATGCTTGGATTTCCAAATGTTGGGAACCCATTATTTCTGGTGAGGTTCACATCTTCCCTTTGGTTTTTGTTGTCAAATTTGACGATATGGAGGATAGGAATCGTATTCTTCGTAGCCATTTTTTTAGCTGGGATGATCGATTTGTGCTTATGGTTAAACAGTGGCATGATGATTTCAATCCCTCAACTGATACTTTTAATAAGACGCCTATCTGGGTTAGGCTTCCAAACCTACCTCTTCATCTTTGGGTGGATCCCCTTTTGGAGGAGGTGGGTGAGGCTTTGGAAGACTTTGTGATGGTGGAGATAGAATCTACAAACATTCTCCACTCTACCTATTCCCATATTTTGGCGGATATTGATGCTTCTAAGGATTTGCCTGCGGAGAGCAAGTTGGTTTCTCCTAAGCGAAGCTGGATTTAGTCTTTGGACTATGAAGATATCCCCTTTAGATGCATAAGATGCTTTAAAACAGGTCATGTTGCAGTCAAATGTGGTCTGGGTAAAACCAGGCACTCTATTTCTTGGTGGAAAGGTGCCTCTTCTCAACATTACACGGTTGAGAAGAGTACTTCTCAGCGGAGTTTTTCCCAGGTTGTTGCTCCAGATTCTACTGTTGCTTCCCCCCTGTCAGAGGTGGGAATGGATTTTTTCCTTGCAGATACTATTGGTGTCAACCACGTTGTTGACTCGTCGTGTGCGGAGACTCCCCTTGTTGTCTTTGTCCACGTGAGGGTTCTAGATTCTGATGACTCTGCTGGAAATGTCTTCTCTTTGATGGTTGGGTCCAAATCTCTTGCTGGTACGTGAGCTGTTGTTGGATTTGCAGGTCCTCTTGTCTCTCCCTCTTTTTTTGTTGTTTCTAGAAGAGCTTTGGGCTCTGGATCCCTGTTGGTTGAGCCTGTGATGGGTGTTGGAAATTCCTTGGTTGCTGGGAAGTCGGTTCTTGATTCCCTTTGCTGACAGGATGAGGCTGCTAAAGTTGAAGATGGCTGGATTACTGTTAAATGCAAATCTTTTAAGAGATCCTCGCCTCCTTTTAATATGACACTCTGATCCCATAAAAATGGGTATAAGGGATATTCTTCTTGTGTTTTTTTTTTTAAATCTTTGACTACCATTTTTTAAAAACTTCATCTTTGGCAGTGTTTTATTGGGTGCTCCTTGGGGGATCTGGCCTTTTGGTCAGGCTGGTTTGTTGTGTGTTGGGCACTTTTAAAGCTATATCTTAAGTTTTATCTTTGTATAGGGTTTCAGGGCCCCTTCAAAACCTGTTTTTACCTTAATCTAAAACATTTTGCAACTTTGACAATTTTGCACATTTAATGCTTTAACCCTATGAATGGGTTCTACAAGGTCAAAGTCTATTTCCTAGACCCAAAACATATAGGTGCCATTTACATCAATTGTCCCATTTTGACCATAAAGACATTACAAGGGTCACTTGGACCAAAATTCACTTGACTCAAAACAAAACTAAAACAAAACACATCAAACCCATGCTAAACTATCCTAAACCTCCTTATAGAAACCCAAGTCCATAGAAGGCCTTCCATTACCAAATTTGAGTGGTCAAACCCCTAGGTGCTCCTCCACCACTTGTGAGCTTTGTATTCAGACTTGGTGATTATTTAGTAAAGGAACTATTTTTGTGTGTGGCCGGGTTTGTCCCTCGAGAAGGAGGGTTTTCCCATGATAAATAATTGATACCTCTGTTCTTATGCTTTTCTGAGTTTCTGTTTATTGCATGTTATGCTATTCTGGTTCATTACATTAACATGGTATCAGAGTCAGGTTCTAAGGAAAAGATCTTGAACCAGAATAGGTCAATTGGGTTCTAGAAGAATCATGATGACTAATGGGTGTCGAATATGTTGTTTGGTGTTTTTGAATACTGAGGAATTCTTGCTAATTGCATGCTAATGGGAATTTAAGAGATCATGATGTCCAAAGCTTCCAAAGCTTTCTTTTTTAACATCAACAAGGAGAATGTCCGTCTATGCTTACATGTTTGACATCCACGTCTATGAGGATAGTAGATGTGTTGGTGTTCAAATTTTTCATTCTTTGCTTGCACTATAACTATGTGATGGCGTAATATCTATTGGTGTATTGTGAGGAAACTTAGCCTTGATAAAGAGATAAGTATATTGGGATTATTCCTTTGATTATTTATCATGAATTCTATGTAGTTAATAATATTGGGTATAGCAAATCATGTATGTGTTTAGCATTTGTTTGTATGGTTCTCTTCAAGATAGTTTTATTCTATGAACTATTATTATTCTCTCTAAAATACTTTTAGGGCGGATTGAGAAGCAACAAAATGATGAGAGATTACATGCAAAGTCATGTAGGCTGTAGAAATGAACATGGGGACGTTGCTTGCAGACATGAGACTAAATTGGTGGCACATAACTTCGTTCAAAAGGAAGAACCTATACAATTTGTTATTTAATTTATTTTCTCAAAGAGGAAGAAATAAGATTCAGAGGGAGCTTGTGTGGCAGAAGGAGAGTTCCAAGTTCTTTGTAGAGGATCAACAAGCTTGTGTAGCAGTGTGATTGCAAAAGCGCCTTCTTTGTCAAACATTGGAGTCAATTAATATATTGTGATATTCAAGTTGTGAGTATGTTGCCCCTGTTGAGAGGGAGACTCAACATTCAAATGATCTTTATGTGCCTTAATGAGTTCTTCTCTGTGAGGGAGAAGTTCGAGGTGCAATCCCCTGTTAATGAGTTCTTCTCTAAGAGGGAGAATTTCGAGGTGCAATCCCTTGTTAATGCATTCTTCTTTGTGAAATAAGTTTGAGGTGAAAGCCCTTGTTCCACCCTCTGGGAGTAGCTATGATGGATCGACCCTCTGAGAGTAGCCATGGTGGATGTCATGTGAGAGAATCCATGAATTGATTTTCTGTTCTTTCACCCTCTGGGAGAAGCCATGGTGAATGTCATACTGAGATGACAATATTATGTTGAGAAAATCTGTGATGAGATTTTGTTATTGACACTTTTTGGTTGCAGCTCCATTGTGCTTATCAGGTTGAGACACACTATGACATATGAATGATCTCTCTCTTGCTAAGAGGGAGTGTTAGTGTTTTGTAGTTGCTTGAGAGATCATTCCCACCTATGTGATTAGCTAAGTTTCTCATAAGTATTTTCTCTGTTATGTTTTATTGAGTGTTGGTTCACGTCTTCAAGACAATTTTGGGACTTTTTTTTATGTCTATTGTTCATTCTTTAAGACTTTGTATTTTTCTAAAGATGGGTCGGCTCCTTGTAACCGTCACCAGATAACCTTACGGTGTTAATGAGCTTGATGTCGATCTATTTACTTCAATCGTGAGATTCTGTCTGTGTGTCATCGACTCTTCTTCTTCCATCGGTTACGCATGTTGTTATGTGTTCATTGTTCAAATTGGATATGGGGTGACTTGGCGTTGTGACTCATACATGTATGAGGTGGCTCGTGTTATGACTCGCGTCGTTTTGCCTGGATTCTTAATGTTCGGCGGTTCATTAGAATGAAATGATGTGTCCATTTGTATTCCACTAAAAGGAGACTATTCAATTTCGTTGGTTGCTTAGAGCTTGGTATTATTGAGTATCAAAGATTTTTCATTTTTCCGGTGAACTCTTGGTCATCGCTGTGTATGAAGTTTCATATTCTCATGCTTGGAGCATTAGAATTTTAGTGTAATAACTGCAATATCTTGTATCCCAGGGTGGTGTGATAGTATTGCCTCCGCAAATAGCTTTCATCAGGTCTGCTACAGATATTACAATGTCTGACTTCTTGATATATTTGCTTCAAAATTAATGTGAATGATCGATGTATGATCATCATGTTGTGACAGTCTTTCATTTTAAGTATTTGTGAGCTGCATAAGTAACTGTATGTATTGTAATGGATAACATGAGTTGCTCGGATTGTTATAAGGCATTCTATGTGTGATTGCTAAGTGGGAACAATCTCAAAGTAGGATTCAATTCTCTAGTTAATCTTGTGAGCTTTGTATTCAGATTTCGTGATTATTTAATAAAAGAATCTCTTTTTTGGGTGTGGCTGGGTTTGTCCCTCGAGAAGGATGGTTTTCCAAGGATAAATAATTGAGTCATATGTTCTTATACTTTCCTAAGTTTTTTGTTTATTGCATGTTATGCTATTCTGGTTCATTACATTAACAATAATAATGGGCGATACAAATGTGATCTTAGCTAGGCAAAACCTGTCATTACCACACCCTACCAACACCCAAAGAGATATACAAAAGAAATCATGAAACCGTTCAAGTAGTTATTTGAGAAGGGACATAAAACCTAGTTCAAGCCCTTTTTTCAGTCTTAGCTAAATATAAGATGGAACTATGACGATGTGTGTAGATCATAGGAATTAATAGAAAAACTATCAAGAAGTGATAACCCAACCTACGGTAGATGAGTTAATAGATGGACTTCATGGGGCAATATACTTCTCTAAGATAGACTTATGTTACCAAACAAAAATAAGGAAAGAGGATGTTCCTTAAACAACCTTAGGTGTCGTTTTAGGCATTTTCCATTTTTGACTAACTAATACCCCAACCACATTTCAATCTTTCACAAATCGTATATCTAGGAGACAATTAAGGAATTTTTTTTGGTGTTCTTTGAGGATATATTAATTTACAGTAAATCTTGGGAGGGTTTACTTAAGGTTTATTGATGAAGTCTTAGGGATACTTTAGCAACAATTGTTATTTGCTAGTGTCCAAATAAGAATTGGGATGTATGAATTTTGTAATTACAGCATAAAATCAACATTCAACAAGTTAGTGTGGATGAAGAAAAGACCAAGGCAATAATAGACTGGACACAACCAAGGACTTCAACTCATTTAAAGTTATTTGTAGGACTATAGCTATCATAGTAGATTTGTCAAAGGGTTTTCAAGGCTAACTGTCCCATTGATAGAGTTGACTAAGGTGCTTTATCATGGAGTGTGGAGGCCCAAAATCTTTTTAAAAATTCATAAAAATCATGGTTCTTGTTCAGTGTTAGCCATTTTTAACTTATCTCTTCCATTTGAGTTAGAACGTGATGCTTCGAGAGAAGGTACATTGGAGTTGTGCTAATGCAAAATAAACATCCAATAGATTTTGTGAGTCCCGAGCTTAAGAAAACAGAAATTACTCTATTCATGACAAAGAAAATGCTAACTATTATGAATGCCTCAACCAAGTGTAGACAACACTTGATTACTAGAATATTTATCATCAAGGCCAACAATTACAGTCTGAGATTCTTTTTAAACCAAAAAGATCTAAATGATACACAATAGAAGTGGGTTAGGTTGCAAGCCCATGAATTTGAAATCAATTATTCGAAGGGAAAGATAATGTCATAGTCGATGCTTTATCACAAAGACCTCACCTATATTCTATGATGTTGAAGATGTCGAGGATGCATCAATAAATGACATATTGGACTGAAAAACTAAAAGATGAAAAATACAATAAAATGGAAGAGCTTATTCTCTCCAAAGATAAAATATATCTTATCCCATGATAAAAAAAAATAGTCCATTAGCCAAACATCAAGGTTACTAGAAAACGTACAAGAAAGCGAGGGAAATAGTTTCTTTGAAAGGCCTCAAAGGGGATATTTTGAAGCATATTGGGGAATGTATGGTATGTCAAAGAAATGAGGTAGAAAAATGTTTCTCATAAGGTTATAAAAAACTTTATCAATACTAAATCAAAGTTGGGAATGCATTTCAATGGATTTATTACAAGACTTCGAAAGGTGCAAAGAAATGATTTTATATTTATGGTGGGGATCAACTCGGTATGCTCATTTTTATGCAATATTTTTTATTAGAGCACCACAAGTAGTCTATCTCTTCTTGGATTCATGTAGTTCCTATTTTCAAGATAATATAGATCTAAATCTCTCTTGTTGCCAGTCTTTTTTTTAAAGGGTTTTTGTACGTTAACATTGTATTACGTGTTTAGCTGTAGTAGCGCTTCCCTTGGGAGTTCAGTCTAACCACATTGCAGAGGCCATGGGCGCCTTCCAAACCTTAAAAATTGCTAGGCGTTTAAACTGTAGAAAAGTGTGGATAGAAGGAGATTCTAACAATATCATATTAAGTGTTTCAAAGGGGAACATAAGCTTCATGGTCTATTGGTCATATTATTCATGATTCCATGGCAATTATTCAATCCTTTGAAAGGTGTCATATTGCCCACTCCTACTGTGAGACCAATAAGGTGGCGGATGGCTTCGCCAACCTAGGTGTCCAACTTTAGATAATGAATTCTTTGGAAGTAGAAGACAATTTGAATAAAGATATTATCTCTCTCCTTAGATACAATCAAATTAATGGTAAGGACGGAAAAAACTAAAATAATGATGGAAATGACACATAGAAATATCATAATTAGTGCAAAGTGTGGAGCTTGTCCTACCGGGAAGCTAACCATTATTGCTAATTATGCCTCACACATTTTATGGGCAATTTGTGGAGCTATTTGCTTTGTTTCCATTTTGATCAAAACTATTCATAATTTGAACTTGCTTGTGCTCGCATCTGCTAATTCGGAGATGGGTGGGGATCTTAAAAGAATGAAACCTGTTACCTATGAGGATTGGAAGAATGATGAAACTATTTGGTACAGGCCAAGGAAAGGTGGGGTGACCCCCTTACTTTAGAAGTTGCATGATATGATAGGAAAGTCACTAGGATCTCCGTTCAGGAGTGGAACAATGGAACAATGAACCTATTCGGCAATAAGGTCGTGATCGACAAGAATCTTATATCTGAAGTTATTGGCCTTTCAAGAAGGGTATGCAATTTTTTAAGGACATGAAGGTTTTTGATAAAGCTATGAGAAAGTTTCTTAAGACGTGGGAAGATAAGGAAAAGTTGGTGAAAGGTATTAACACTTACTATGAACCAGAGCAAATTAAGCCACTTTGGCGTGGAGTTATGGGTTCATGGATATCATTTTTTATGTTGAACTATTTCAGGCATAAGGCTATGATTTCCTTTCCTTTTTATTTAATTTATGCCCTTAGTTTCAACATAAAAGACCACCAAAAGAACCCTAAGAATTAGGTTTTTCACCAAGGGCTTATCTTTTTAACTTTTGAGCATTTTCGGGCTAGGGGATCCCCCACTAATTTTATTATTGTTTTTGATGATGAGGGGAAGGATAAGTCTGATGGGTTTGAGGAGGTACGGGAAACAAAGGAGGACGATGTCGATACCCCTCCACCTCTTGTTAAAAAACCAAGATTTTTTCCCTAAGAAGAAGGTGGTTATCTCATCTAAAGCCAAGAATTTTGTGGAGGAAGAGGGGATGGAAACTGAGGAGGATGAAGAAGAGTATATTGCGTCGAAGCCCTCGGTTAAAAAGAAAAAGGTTGCTTCTAAGAAGGTTGGCACTTCCAAAGCCAGGAAATTTGTGGAGGGAGAGGGGATTGAAATTGAGGAGGATGAAGATGAGTTTGCAGTGCCTATGCCCTCAGGTAAAAATAAAATGACAGTCTCTAAGAAGGTTGCGGTGGAACCCAGCAAAGGCAATCTCACTAAAGCTTATATGGCTACTCCTATGAAAAGTATAATCGACAAAAATGCCAAAACTGTGAAAGGGTTCCCTAGTTTTGAAGCTACTAGAATGGGTAAATATGAGATGGGAAAGGCTAAAGTCCTAGTTTTAGTGGATTATGAGAGCTCCATAGATCATGATGTTCCCATCTTGGCGTCTGGCTCTGAGGATTCTATGTCTTTACCCCAGGAAAAGGGAAATGTTAGGGCTTCTTATGTGGAATTGTGGTTTGAGGATTTTGAAGATAAAAGAGAGGTCACTCTTGAGGTGTTACAAATTTCTAAAGCCATCTCCTTGTATTCCTTCAGGCTGATGAGGTGGGCATTCCATGAGATAAAAGCCTCAATTTGAAGTATTGGGCCTTGTCTACTAAATTTGAGGAGATGCAACAAAAATGTGAGATGAAAGATGCTCAGTCGATTCCCGTTCCTGGCCTTTCTTCCTACGCGCTCTGGTCTTCTGATGAGAAGAAGTTGATTATGGATTATGTGGAAGCGGATGGGAAGGCCAGAGAAATGGTTGAAGAGAAGCTAGAATTTGAACCAGAGGGTTGACAAGACTGATGTCACCATCAGGAAGATTATGAAGCATATGAAAAAATTATGAAGTCTTTTGTAGATAACATGAGAGTCCTGGTAGCTAAGTTGGAGTCCTCTCACCAAGATAAGGAAATTGTTAACCTTGACCAGGAAAAAGAGGTGATTGATGGAGATACGGAAACCCCAGGAAAAAGAACAAGAGCAAGTATAAAGAAGGTGGTCGCTCGTCTATGTTAAGATATTTTGGAACTTAAGAATGTCACTTAGTGAATGAGCCAAATGGAAGAAGAGGTTGCTGCGACCTTGAAAAATCTTGGTTAACTTTTTTTTTTTTCTCTTTTTGTTATTAGTTGTGTTTTGTTGGCTTTGGGTTGGCTTTTTGTTGGGGACGGGTTGTGTCTGGCTTTGCTTGTCCATTTTTTTGCTGGATGTTTCTTGATGGGGGTCCTTAATGTCAAATCTTATGTAACTTCTTTTTAAAGGGTTTCGGGTCCCTTCAAAACCTATTTTTGCAGTAATAAAAAATATTGTGTTATGTGTTTAAGTATTTTGTTTCTATTTCTTTTAATTAATGATCTATATTCTTGAATCATAAATTCTCTCCAATAAACATGCATAACATTTTCTTCAATCATCATTGTTCTAGCAGTGCCCAAGATAAGTCTATTCCTTCTCTTTAAAATACCATTCTGCTATGGGGTTCACGAGAGAGAGAGAGAGAGAGAGAGAGAGAGAGAGAGAGAGAGAGAGAGTCATACTGAATATTGCAACCCATAGATCTTTATCTACAAGAATATTTTCTATTTTGATTTTATGAAACTCAATAATTTGTGCCAAAAACTCCTCCAATTCTAGTTTAGATTACTTGTCATGTCTTCCTATGATAAGAACAAAACCCTTTTTCCCCAACTCCCATTAAAATAAAGGTTAGTACAAAAATCCCTCTACCCAACACCTAAAATATGAGGTGATCAAAATCAGATACAAACTAAAAGAGTAAAGGTAAAGATAAGCTTACTAAACAAGTCTTAGAGGATATTAATATTCAAAAAAATTGTCTTTACAACTATGGAAAGGAGAAACACTATTGAACATTAACATAATTGTACAACAAAATAGGTGTACATGGGGAGATTTTTTTGTAAGAAAAATCCTACGCTCCAAACATGAACCAATTGTTTTATCAAAATAAATTTAAAATTCAATCTCAAGGACATGTCAACACAAGATTAATGCCAAAAAATATTTTATGCTTTGTAATCTAAACACTATATTTGTTATATACTCAACATTATAAGCAAAAATATGATAGTTTTTCCTAAAATTCTATATTTCTTTTCCATTTGAATTGATGTTGTCAACATATTTGGGTGGTATGTTATTGCTAGTAGAAGTGTATTTTCACTCCTCATACATCTTATCCTTTTAGGCTATACTAGACTGACAAAATATCTTAATTTCCCAAAGATTAAAAAATGTCAAACTTTGGAATGAGTTTTATCTCAAACCATGACACGTAAGCATCTCTTATTTGAACCTATAGGTGGATTCCATGCCCATCTACTACAACCTATCTTAGTTTTTCTCATCTCTAATTTTTTTAACCCATAATGCGAGTACAATGTTACAAAATGCTTTGATTCCCTACATTGAAAGGGTTTTAAGAGTGATATTTCACATCCCACACGTCATGGTATGGTACTGACCATGCTAGCACATATGAGTAGACTTGTTAATTCTAATAGATATGTTAAAGAGACAATCAAACATCTTGATCCTTTTACGCTATATTAGATCATCAAGTCTCTTAAGATCCTAAGATAAAAAAAAAGTGCCAAACTTGGTGTGATTTGCCTCTCAAACCATTCCACCCAAGAATATCTCAAGTTTAAGCCTACATTTGGGTGTTGAGTCCACCTACAAATTTTTATTTTTATTTTAAATTCTCAGCCATAATTGGTTTGCTCATGGTGCTTATTAAAATAATGTTTCCAAATTATTCATTTATGTTTAATGAATAATACTTGGAGTAATAGTTTCCATTCCCCCAACACATCTAAATGGACTATTTAATCTTGTTGGAGATGTCAAAGAGCTACCTAAACATCTTGATCCCTCCATGCTACATCAATATGAAAATTTATCTTGAGAGCCACATACCTATGGAATTCAAAATCTTGTTGATGAATTAAAAGTCCTATGTGCATTACCGTAAACCTGATAAAGTCTCAAATGACCTTACTTTATATTGTTCTTACTCTAGGATAACCTTAGGTTTAGTCACAATTTTTAATTATGATAGCTTTGAATACATGTAACTCTCATTGTGTTATATATTTCTAGCTTCACATAGGATCTCATATCAATTTGCCCATGTACATATGAACATCATTTAGACTCTTATGTTGCCAAACATAAGGCTTTTGTTAGCTATTGAATGGAAAATTGTTGTTGGACTCATTTTAATCTATCTATATATTTTTAATAACTCGTGTAATTTCATGTAAATGTGTACAAATCCAAAACCATGGACCTTATAAGGTCTCACATAGGTAAATAAGAGAAAGAGTTAAAAATGTTCAATGACATAAGTGAGAAAGAAAGGAGGAAGAGAGATAGACATAGATAGAGATAGAGACCCTTAATGTAAAGATACCAAAAAATAATCATATTTTAATCACAAACAATAATAAAAACAATCTTAGGTTTGAAGTGAGCTTTGAAAATTGAAGACATTTATAATATTTCTTGACAATGAGTGATATTCACCTTAATATTCAAACCACTTAAATTGTTTAAGCCATAAATAGATAAACAATATAAATATTTGATTTCAATAAGGCTAGGAAGCTATACATAATGTCATGAAAATTCCATATAGTTTCATTAGGCCTACAATCTTATTTAGGTGTATGATAAATGGATAAACAAAGCCATATAGACATACAATGATATGCATTTGTAAAATGCAAAGCTATATGTTGGAAAGTTACAATATAAACAATTGTTGTTTTGTCATTGATGTCAAACCTTAACTGGTGAGACTATTGCTATGTGTTTGAGTACCATATCTATTGATTGTTGAAGGAAATTTGAAGGCAAGGATAACAAGAAGACCAAGTGAAATGGTTGAGTTATGGGAAACTACAAGGGTACTTGATCAATTGGCACATTGGCAAGATAATGTGTTGTTTATCTATAACACTAAAATGAAGATGTCAGTTTACTGGAAACAGTATATGTCGAACGAAGTTTGTGTCAACTGAGCGCCAGTAAATTATCGGAGAAAACAGTGATGACCGAGTTGAAGAACACGGTGTTGGCCGAGCGCCAGTATTTTGGTAAATGTTGAGATTTAAGATCTCTGGCCGACATAATTGAATTTATTGAGATATGTAAAGTTAATTAAGGATAAGCACGACTGGTCCACATTAATTAATGCACATGTAACCGTAATTAACGCATGGATTCAAGATTTAATTAGTGATTATTTTGGAGAAGTAAATTAAATGTAAATGATAAAAAGATCCGTTGGATCCAACCTAACCTAATATCTACGATCTTGATTAAGAGGTAAAGATTTATTTTGCCTAGAGAAAGAGGTATAAGATAACCTCGAAGGGGTTATTCAAGTTGTGGGATGTATATGTTAAGTGTATGCAAGAGGATTGCATGGTTAATTGACAGATTGGCATGATCTAGCAGAGAAGGCTGAGCAGAGAAGTAAAGAATTGTGAAAGTGATTGCTTGACGGATTTCCAAGCAGATCTGAAGATTGAAATGAGAATGGAGGCCACTCAGTGAATTAGCATTAGAGCTGAGCTAGGTCTGGATATGCAAAGTAAGTTGTATGTATCAGATCACACCTGTTGATTACTTTCTAACCATTGTATAAGTCAAAATCCTTTAACCACGTTGACATAACAGTCATTGTATAAATCCTTTAAGAAAGGTGACATTCATGTGGAATGTTCTAAGCCCTCTAACAAGGACACTCCTGACATGGTGATTAAATCCTTTAACCAAGTCACATTTACCAATGTGTTTTGTAACCTTTAATAGGGTTGGCTCCTACCAGAGCTCACTTCAGAAGAGCGAAAATTTGGTAGCATGTTACTGGTGGTTTTTCCCAAATTGGGTTTCCACGTTAAATATATGTGTCAACTTGTGTGAATGTTTATGTTGTGTTTTACTGATAAGTTTCTGCAAGTTGATTACATTTGAACAGTAAACTGCATATTTATGTTGTTGATTTATGATGTTGCTACCGAGCAGTTCTGAGTTGTTTAAAGTGTTATAACGTTTCAATTGGTACATCTAGACCTGTGGATAATTGATTCACCCCCCCCGCCCCCTCTCTCAGTTATTCTAAATTCATTCTAATAATTGGTATCAGAGCTCTAGTCTCTTGAAAATAATTTGAAGGTACTTGGAGCGAAAGATCAAGATGTATAAAAAGGAGGTACCGAAGTTGAACAAAGATAACTTCCCTGCATGGAGGAGTTTGATGGAATTGCATCTGGCTAGTATTGGTGATGCTGCTAAATGCTATATTGAACATGATTATGTAGCCCCAACAACACCTCTCACCGCTGAACAATTAAGAGAAAAGCAGGAACACAATCAAGCAATGTTGGAGATCGCATCATCCTTGAGCTATCCTGAATTTGAAGACATAAAGAACTGTACAAATGCAAATCAGTTGTGGGATACCCTAGCAACCATCTATGGAGGAGATACAAATGTGCTGAGAGCCAAATCTGAAAGTTAAAAAGGTAAGTTTGATGAAATGAAAATGCAAGAAGGAGAAAATATAGTTCAATATTGTGGTAGGATAAAAGAAGTTGTGAATGCTATTAGAGGAGCTAATGAAACCATTGATGATAACGCCATTATGAGAAAGGTACTGGGGAATCTTCTTCCTGTCCACGCTATTAGAGTCTGCAATTCAAGAATTGAGATGTACTCCTAATAACAATTTGACTTTGGAAGGTCTGGTAGGCAGACTTACTGCATTTGAGATGTCAAATTTTGATAACTACACTCCACAAGCTATTGAATCTGCATTCAAGTCCCAGTTGGTCCTTAACAAATCAAAGAAAGGAAAGAAATGTGTGAACAGTGATAGCGACACTACTGATGATGATCTGGAAGAACTTGAGGCACTTATGGCAAGAAGACTATCTAGAGGAAAAGGAAAATTCAAATGTAAACTTCCTATCATTTGTTTTTCATGTAACAAAGTTGGTCATATTGCTGCTAGATGTCCTGATAAGAATGACAAAGAAGAAAGAAGAGACAACAAGTACAAAGACAGAAAGGATGACCAAGACTTCAGAAAGTATAAGGATTACAAAGACAAAGGTAAGAAATCTTTCTATATAGCTGAAGAAACTTTTGACAGTGGATCTGAAAATTCGGATGAAAATGATATAGAAGTTGTGTATGTTGCTATGAAAGATGATTATGATAATGATGAGAAAACTGCATTAATTTCTTATATGAGTAAAGGTGACCGTTGGATTATTGACAGTGGTTGTTCACATCACATGACTGGTGATAAAAATAAATTTGAAACCTTAGATCAGTGCAAAGGTGGTTATGTTAAATTTGGTAATGATGCACCATGTCTCTTTAAAGGGAAAGGATCAATTAAATTGACTGACAAGATCATATGTGACAATGTATATTGGGTTGATGATCTTAACTATAATTTATTGAGTGTTGCACAGCTGAATACTTTTGGTTATAGAGTTGAGTTCCATCACAAGAAGGCAAATATCTTTGATGTCACTGGAGAGCTAGTTGGAAGTGGAGAGCAAACAAAAGGTAACCTGTTCTATCTGGACTTAGCTGATGAGACATGCTTGTTTGCACAATATAATGATGTTTGGTTATGGCATAAAAGGTTGTGTCATTTAAACTTTGATAACTTGGTAAGCATAAGCAAATTGAAAAAGGTTAGAGGGCTGCCTAAGTTAAAGAAACCTGAAAATGCAATGTGTAAGCAATGTCAGTTGGGAAAAATGACTAAGTCTAGTTTCAAGAGAAAGACTCATACTTCTGAGGAAATATTGGAATTGGTTCATACTGCCCTTTGTGGTCCCATTGGTGAGAAAAGTTACTGTGGAGATAGATATTTCATTCTATTTATTGATGATTACTCTGGTATGATGACTGTTATGTTTCTTAAAGAAAAATCTGATGCATTCTAGATATTTAAGTGGTACTTGGAAAAAGTTGAAAAAGAGACAGGTAAAAGTCTGAAATGTTTGAGATCTGACCGAGCAGGTGAGTTTATTTATAATGAGTTTAACAGGTTCTGCAATGACCGATGTATTAAAAGACAGATGTCCGCACCTAGGACACCACCACAGAATGGTATTGCTAAAAGAAGAAATAGATCTATCATGGAGTATGCCAGAACACTAATGATGGAGAAAAATGTTGCACATAAATATTGGAGAGAAGTCGTGAGTACAACAGTCTATACCCTGAACAAAGTGCAAGTCAAGAAAGGTACTAATGCTACACCTTATGAGCTATGGTATCGATATGCACCTAATGTAAGATATTTCAAAGTTTTTGGAAGTAAATGCTTCATACTGAAAGATAACAAAAATAGCAAACTTGATGCTAAAGGTGAGGAAGGGATATTTCTTGGTTATTCAATTAGAAGCAAAGCATATAAGTGTTTGAGTTCTAACACTAACAAAATTGTGGAAAGTGCAAATGTTCGAATTGATGAATATGCAGAAAGAAATGAAGCAGAATGCTTATAGGAACCTGAAAGTTACAAATCATTTTTCTATCTGGATGAGGAAGATTCTAATGTATTACCTGAACCTGAGGAAGAGGTTGCCGAGCAACAGCTAGCACCTGCCGAGTCACAGAATGAGGTTGTCAGGCAACAAGAGGTAATTGCCGAGCTGTCTGATGAAGATGCCGAGACACATAATCAACCTAAATTGAACATGAATAATGAATCTGAAGCAAAACAAGAGCCTACTCTAGAAAAGTATGTAAGAAGGCACCACAAACCTTACCAAATCATAGGATCGAAGGATTTTGCAGTTATGACAAGAAGTAAGTTGAGAGACGGTACATGCTTGTTATGTGATTTTGAGCCTATAACCGTAAAAGATGATTTAGAAAATGAAGACTGGATACAAGCCATGAATGAAGAAATTGAACAGATTGAAAAGAACAAAACTTGGACACTTGTACCTAGGCCGAATGACAAAAATATAATTGGTACTAAGTGGGTATTCAGAAATAAGTTGAATGAACATGGAGAAGTAACAAGGAATAAAGCTAGACTGGTATGCAAGGGTTATGCACAAGAGGAAGGAATTGATTATGGAGAAACATTCGCCCCAATTGCAAGGTTGGAAGGAGTCAGAACTTTACTTGCATATGCAGCCTACAAAGGTTTTAAAGTTTATCAAATGGATGTAAAGTCAACATTTCTGAATGGTATATTAGAAGAAGAAGTGTACATTGAACAAGCTGATGGGTTTGTTGACCCAAGCAAGAGGAACATGGTTTGTAGACTACACAAGGCACTATATGGACTGAAGAAAGCACCAAGAGCATGGTATTTGAAAGGACCAATAACAACAAAAATCTATATTTGAAGACAGAACAAGGTAAAGGTACTTTACTAGCTGAAATTTTTGTTGATGACATTATATTTGGTGGACAAGATGTGTTATGCCAAACATTTGCAAAAGACATGCAAACTGAATTTGAGATGTCTATGTTTGGTGAAATCAAATTATTTGTTGGCTTATAAATATATCAAATGAAGAATGGTATCTACATTACTCAATCAAAATATGTCAAGGAGATACTAAAAACTTTTGGAATGGAAGAATCAAAACCAGTAAGTACACCCGAGGCTACTGGACAAAAGTTAACAAAAAATGATGATACAAAACAAGTGAATCAAACCCTTTACATATCAATGATTGGAAAGCTGCAATATGTTGTGCACAGTAGACCTAATATTGCTCTAGCTGTTGGAATCGTTGCAAGATTTTCTGCCAATCCCAAGGAGACTCATATGATGGCAGTAAAAAGAATTCTGAGATATTTGAAGGGTACATATGAATATGGTCTGTATTACAAAAAAAATGATAAGTTTGAACTCAGAGTTTACACTGATTCTGATTGGGCTGGAAACGTGGATGATAGGAAAAGCACCACAGGTGGCGCAATTCTTTTGGGAAAGAGATTGGTTTCCTGGACAAGCAAGAAATATAATTGCACCTCACAATCTACAGCTGAAGCCGAGTATGTGGCAGCAACAGTTAATTGCTCTAATATTGTGTGGTTGAAGATACTACTGAAAGGTATGAAAGAGGAGATAACAGAACCAGTTGTTATATATTGTGATAACACGAGTGCTATTAATATTTCTAAGAACCCTATGATGCACTCTAAGACACAGGATATAGCTATCAAGTATCATTACTTGAGAGAGTTAGTTCAAAACAAGGAAGTGAGATTGGAATATGTGCATACTAAGGAACAGTTGGCAGACATATTTACAAAAGCACTACCCGAGGATGCTCATGAGTATCTGTGAGGTAAATTAGGGGTGATTCCACTAACTGAGGCTAATTAAGGAAGTGTTGCATCAAATGTTATATTCAGAATATTTGACACATTGACACACAAGAGTCACACTTTAGGAAGCTGCCTAAAGTTGTGAAAGAAAGACAAGGACAGAAAAGAGGATCAGTCATAAGCAAGATGACAGGGACAACATGACACTGAGTTAGAACCGAAGAATCTACATAATAAATATGACAACGTCTTTGGCATTGTTGTCAAAGAGGGAGAATTTACTACTTAGAGAAAAGAAAGGAGAGATTACAGAAAGAGGGAGTCTACAGATGAACAGAAATAGAAAGATTTCAGTGTGACTACAGACACAGAGGGAGAAATGTTTTACAGGATGAGAATCAGAATGAAGCTAAAGACATTAATGAAGATTTGTTCATATCAAGGAACACAAGCAGACTTTTTGGATTGTATGGTAACTATGTTTGTAAAATTATGTTTTAAAGTTTAGTGTTGTCATCCATGCCAAAGAGGGAGATTGTTGGAAAGTTACAATGTAAACAAATGTTGTTTTGTCATTGATGTCAAACCTTAATTGGTGAGACTATTGCTATCTGTTTGAGTACCATATCTATTGATTGTTGAAGAAAATTTGAAGGCAAGGATAACAAGAAGACCAAGTGAAATGGTTGAGTTATGGGAAACTATAAGGGTACTTGATCAGTTGGCACATTGGCAAGGTAATGTGTTGTTTATCTATAACACTAAAATGAAGATGTCAGTTTACTGGAAACAGTATATGCCGAACGAAGTTTGTGTCGACCGAGCACCAGTGTATGTCGAGCATAATTTCTGATGCCGACTGAGCGCCAATAAATTACCAGAGAAAACAATAATGACCGAGTGGAAGAACAGAGTGTTGGCCAAGCACTAGTATTTTGGTAAATGTTGAGATTTGAGATCTCTGGCCGACATAATTGAATTTATTGGGATACGTAAAGTTAATTAAGGATAAGCACGATTGGTCCACATTAATTAATGCACATGTAACCGTAATTAACGCACGGATTTAAGATTTAATTAGTGATTAATTTGGAGAAGTAAATTAAATGTAAATGATGGAAAGATCTGTTGGATCCAACCTAACCTAAGATCTACGATCTTGATTAAGCGACAAAGATTTATTTTACCTAGATAAAGAGGTATAAGAGAACCTCGAAGGGGATATTCAAGTTGTAGGATGTATATGCTAAGTGTATGCAAGAGGATTGCATGGTTAATTGACTGATTGGCATGATCTAGCAGAGAAGGCTGAACAGAGAAGCAGAGAATTGTGAAAGTGATTGCTTGACGGATTTCCAAGCAGATCTGAAGATTGAAATGAGAATGGAGGCCACTCAGTGAATTAGCATTAGAGCTGAACTAGATCTGGATTTGCAAAGTAAGTTATATGTATCAAATCACACCTGTTGATTACTTTCTAACCATTGTATCAGTCAAAATCCTTTAACCAGGTTGACCTAACAATCATTGTATAAATCCTTTAAGCAAGGTGATATTCAGGTGGAATGTTCTAAGTCCTCTAACAAGGCCACCCCTGACAGGGTGATTAAATCCTTTAACCAGGTCACATTTAGCAATGTGTTTTGTAACCTTTAATAGGGTTGGCTCCTAACAGAGCTCACTTCAGAAGAGTGAAAATTTGGTAGCATGTTACTGGTGGTTTTTCCCAAATTGGGTTTCCACGTTAAATATCTATGTCAACTTGTGTGAATGTTTATGTTGTGTTTTACTAATAAGTTTCTGCAAGCTTATTACATTTGAACAGTAAACTGCATATTTATGTTGTTGCTACCGAGCAGTTATGAGTTGTTTAAAGTGCTATAAAGTTTCAATTGGTACATCTAGACCTATGGATAACTGATTCACCCCCCCTCTCAGTTATTCTAAATTCATTCTAACACTATACCTACCAATCCATATAAGTTTTCCATGATATACATAGAAATAAAAATGTACACCTACATTCCATGAAGGCATACATCAAAATGCCTATACATATAATTGATAGCTCTCCTTCGCCAATAAAACCTCATCAAATCAAGACTATTTCAATAAGTAAAATTGAACAATATACACACTTCTATAGTAAACATGACATGAGCAAATAGTCAATTATTGTAAGCTCTTTATCTTACTCCATCATTTGCTTTCTCTTCGCCCACCTTAGGGGTAGGTGCATGAAATAGATTTCTCACATCCGCATGTAGTTATATTGAAGTAGAATATACTAAATATGGATGTCACTTATTTGTACTACATAATATTAAATATAAAATAACAAATTCATAACAATGTTAACATTGTTGGCATGTACATTGTCGCAACGATGCCCATCTTCATTGATACATAAGGATCAAAAGGGATATGTGTTGACATCATCAACAAAAAAGGAACGCAATTATCTATCCAAAATCTATGTGAACATTATTTACATAAATAATTTTGATAGTGTGCACATATCTAATGATGTTGAAAGAGCTTGTTGATTTTTGCTTATCATAATTGGATTGTGAGGGTTTCCATTATTCTCGAAGCATAATTTTATTGCTTTCAATTTGCCCTTTCAGTATTCTAATCCCATGGTGTATATTTGACCTTATTTCACCCACTATTGACAATTGATCTAAGCAATATATAGTTAGGTCCTCTGTGTTTAAACAATGTTTGAAGTTGTTCATTCAAAATAATGTTATTTAGACACCCATAGTAAAATATGTTGATGGGATACTTTTTAACCAATTCACAACAATCTAGAATTTCCATCTAGGTGATTTTAGGCTTTTAAGGGTTATAGAGGTTTCAAGAACATTTAACCTTCACCTTGCTTCTTTGGTTCCTTTGGGTTCCTATATACCCACCAAGAAAAAATTATACAATACATATTAAGTTTATAGTTGTAAGAGATCATGTTTCAAACTATTCACCATACAATGAGTTCTATAGTTTTATTTTCTTTGGTGTGACTTTAGACCTCCCAGAGGACTTGACATGTTAAAACAAAAGTTCAAAGGTTCCAAGTCCGCTCAAAACCCGACATCTAACAAGGACCAAGTTATGCATCCAAGGTTCCAAGTTCCTCCCAAAACCCAACATTGGCCAAGTTTCACATCCAAGGTTCTAAGTTCCTCCTAAAACTTGAACCTTGAGATGGACCAAGAAGCAAATCCAAGACCCCAAAGACTGATAAGGTCTCATCTTAATTAATTACTTAATGTGGACTTATTCACAACTTAAATCACGAAATTGTAGAACTCGTCATTGCCACTTGTGATAGATTTTTGCAGCCATCTATGATAGAAGAATTTTTAAAGTGATGCATAACTTTGTAATTGCTCTGAAACTACACGCAAGAACTACAATTCCTTGCCAAATTTGTGTATTAGATGTTTTAAGCACCTTTCCCAAAGTTATAAAATTAGATGCTTTGCTTTGCCTATACTTATTTAGTCCTAATTTTAATTCTTAAATTATTTACAACAAGCTTTGATGATTAATGATTTTGCTCCAAAACACTCAAATTTGGCTTAATTAGGTGCAATTGACAACAAATCTTGCAAGAAATTTAAAAGGTCCATGGACCTTCAAGAAGACAATTGATTGACATATTTCAATTTTAATTTCAATGACATGAAAATTTAAAATCGTGATAATCTGAATTTGAGGATAGTGTTGTGGCAACTCTTTATAACTTCCCTTTTGACCTTGTGACATTTCAATTTTAATTTCATAGGCACAAAAATGTAAAATCCTAATGATCAAAAATTGAGGACAGTATTATGGCGACACTTTCTAACTTCCTACAAACCTTAAAAGGCTTGTAATGTCTTCTTTTATTTTGAAAAACCTCTCTACATCACCTAGAGACCACTATTAGATATTGTGGATGGACCACTACATAATTCATCAAGATTGTAAGAAGTAGATTTATGTGAAAATGCAATCCCTTAAAAATATAATTCTTAAATTTAAGATGAATAAATATTAACATAGTGAAACATGTATCTATAAAAAAAAAAAAACAATAAGAAGCCCATTAAAAATAAAAGTTCTAAATTAGTGAAGTGTTATTCCTCCATCTATTATCTCATCAATTTTAACAATAATTTGTCTTTGCATTAAAAAACAATCTTCCTACAACAACATCTAACATCATACAAACTCTTTTTCCTATCTACATTGTGCTTCATTTTTTTTGTCACTTATATCACATTCCCCTTACTTTTCAAAATGGTTAATTCTGGAATCTAAATTATACTCTCCAAATAACTAAATATGATCTTCTTTATATCAATTGAACATAATCTAAAATGTTGATGCAAAAATACACAAAATTAAATCTAACAACTCTTTACAATCAAAAATCAATTTGTTGTATTTCAACACCCTCAAATTCTGAAAACCCTAGTGTCTTTTACGATATATTCAACCAACTGAAACTTAATTTTGACAAAAACAAACTTAGACCTAGTTGAAGTTGTAAGTCGTCTTGACTATAATTTTACTTATCACTACTACTACCTCTTTGCATTGTCAAGTTAATTATTCTAAATAATCAAGACCTTCAATTTGTCTTTCCCTTTCTTCAGAAGCAATTCTTAATATTTGTGTCATTTTTCAAGAATGAACCTTCAATTTCTTTTACCATGGGCAGCTAGCTTCAAAAAGAGGCTCAGAAGACTAAGTTAACTTCACTAAGTCAATTGAATGAATGAATGAAGAGTTTTACTAACGTCCACGAGACCAAACAGACTAAGGGACCACAGACCACAACCCTAAGCTAAATCCATCTTCTTTTCGATGTCCACTCTCCTGCTGTGAATCTTAATAGCGAACCATCTTCCACGGAAGATCATTTAACCACGTCAACATGCTTCATTCAAGCTGATCCTGATTTGAGGAATGAATCACTTAAAAATAATATTATAATATTATTTCTTACTGCTTCTTGACACATGGATAACCCAGTAGGTTGGTTAAACCCGAGTTGCATGGACACAAATATCACTATAGATACAGATATGATCCCTAATATGGATACAGCTGGATACAACATTCATAAATATCCGTAATAACATATATCTATATATTTATTTCTAAGTTATTACTAAGTTATTAGAGAAACATTTTCGTTACTTTAAAAGCAATGTAGACACATACATAAATTAAAATTATTATAAGATTTAAGAATTTATAACAAACCCGGACCTATAATTAGAAAAAGACCCAGAGAAAAGGGAGGCTGAAATAAAAAAAAAATTAAAGTGCACAAATGAAGTTTTTAAAAATTAAGTTTAACGAGGTTCATGTCAATTTTTTTAAAAATCAAATCTTACAATATTTGACATGGCTAGAAAACTGGTGTTTATGGGCACACATGGTTATGGTATTTATATACATATATGGGATGGCAATGCACACGCCTAGGGAGGAGCTTGGTGTATCAAGCTACTCTGGTTAAACCATTCAATAATGTGCGTTGGAAACAGAATGAAATTTTATCAAAGAATGTTTAGCATATGAAAATACCCCCACTCAATACGAAGACAACTTAAAGGCGAAGAGTTGGAATGAACTTTTTGAAGAGGCAAGATTACACAAAACAGCAACTTTCTTACTTTGGATCCACAACAGAAAGGTCAACATGGAGAATCATGCAGATTAATTGGTTTTCTATTAGTACCTTAGACCACTGGTCTTGTGGACGTCATTAAAATTCCTTCATTCATTCATCCAATAAATGAATTCCAAAAGATAATGTGATTTGAGCTTCTATATTTTTATTTTCTCATCAGCATTTTGAATGGTACTCTATGATTCATTGAATCATACTGTATAATTCATCACAAGGATAGAGAGCTAGAGAAACAAATATGTGACATTGCATATTAAAACCCTATCAAACATTGATTATGTCCATACATCGTTGATCATTTGATACTGAAAATTATGTATTGTATAGAACTAGCTAAGTGGCATTAGTGACTTATGAAAATTCCTTTAGGGTTACAGGAAATCATCCGTCCCAATTAATTTGAAGGAGATGGCGATAATACAAGGCAGCACAGATTGAAATCTATATAGAATTTGCATTTCGAATAAGAAAATGACAGACAAATAGTGGGTTTGGATTCTCCAATAGTGTTAAATATTTGGTCCTCCTGTCTTGACGTGACTCAATCATGTTAATGTGTAGGCGATAAGGTATTTCAAAAAAAGTAAGTGTTTCACGAGAGGGCCAAAGCATGGAAGATACTTGTCCAACAGCTCAGCCTCAAGAGGATGTTAGGGGCCTTTCGAAAAAACCAAAGACACTTAATGTTTCAGGAAAAGTACTTTGTTCCTGTCATAAAATTGGGCTGCTCTTTATCTACTCCACATCAATCTAGGATATAAAGATGACTTTAAAATATGAAAGAATGGGAAGAATATATGACTTGCAGGCCTGAAGGTTGACGTTTTGTTATCAGCTTTATCCAGGGCTTTCGAGAAGGTTGCCTTAGTTTATCTGTTTTTGTAAAGTTTTCCAGAATATGGTAGTTCCTGTACTATAAAACATTTTATTCTTTCATATTGCAATATCTTTCCTGCCCTTCATATAATCCATAGCAGAAGAAACTTTACAGTCACAGAAGGTTTTGGATGTAACACTTGAAGCTCCTCGTTAAATTTTTGGTTGCAATCTGTAAGTTTCTACAGCACCTGCCAAAATAACTATGGAATGGCCCCTACATGGATTCACTAGGTTACAATACATCATAAATGCATGTTCCAGCACAATGGGAATAAATAAAAGTAACCAAAGTAAATACAACTAAAGCACAGACCAATGGTTCAGCTCGAGTGAAATTGTCAAAACTGACAGAATAACTTGATAACTCCTATGTTCACAGCATTGCTGCAACAGGAATGGTGGGGTGTGCTACCGGGATTATAGGAGATGAGAGAACCTTTTTAGAGGGGACGGCAATTTTAAAAACAGTGATCAGAAAATTTAAAAAATATAGAAAATTTGAATTATTTATATACAAGGCATTCATCAAATTGATTAAAGAACCATATTACAAGAATTCAGAGCTGAATTGAGTTTTCGTCTAGATCCTAGAGGCATTAGAGTTGTCGGTTCTTTTTTACAATATTACTGATATACAAAAGTATTGGAATATCTCAGGCAAAATGAAAGAATCAGTTTACCTCCAAAATTCATTTATGATTTCTGGCAATAGCCATCCGAAGTTTTTCTTAACTGTCTCTCAAGTACTCAGGTATCAATTAAGTACAAAGAAGCCAGTGCACTAAGTCTTACAAGCATAAGGTATTTAATTTAAAGCTGAAAAAAAATGATAGTATACTGGATTATGAGCGTTTACTCTTTATCTGATCTGTACCAAACAGATTGTACAATGGGCAATGAAAATTACTAGTAAAATGTCTCAAATTATCAATAACACTATAAGAAACAGAGCTTACATCTGCTCAGTTGGATCTGTTAGCTGTTCCAAACAGCTCTGTGGATAAGAATAAGCAAAAAATGTGTAAGTAGCTTGTAGCGACAAAAATTAGATTTTGAGAATGACTGGGATCTGTACGGTTACTACCTATTAAGAGTAGCTTTATGCGCATACCACATCTGAGAAAACTTGAATGTCAATGACATTACAGTTGTCCAGGTACACATAATAAATTTAATTCTCTCGCTAAATATGAGCAAACTAATATTGTTAGAGCAGATCTGAAGTTGGGTTCAAAATGAGGCTTCAAAGTTCAAAGTGACTCAAACAATTGCATACATCAACCAGTATGCTACAGGTGATATTGCTGCATCTGCAGCTGCTAATCTGGCATCAATGAAGGGAGCTTCTAAAAAGACCATCTCGGCAACAATTGAAGAACATGCAGAAGCATTTTTAAAGGTATCGGATAAATTTTATCTCAATTCAATATATCATTCTTACTGGACCAGAGGGGATGGTTGGTCATTCCTGGAACAGGTAAGGGGACATCCACACGTCCTCTGACTGTCTCTGCAATGATCAGCCTTCCCCTTCCCACAATTCTGAAATGTCCCTTCTAATTTTTCTGATTGGGGACGACCCCAGGGGCTCTTGCTTCACCATCCCCGCATTCCTGAAACATCCCAGGAACAGGAACAGGAACAGTGAAAATTCATTGGGGGATGCACCCTGTGTACACTGGATAGTTCAGATCAACCTCTGGAAGAGTTTGAGATGGATAGGCATGCCTCTTACCTCAAACTTGTTGAAACTAAACTCGCATACAACACTCTTGTCAAAGTTCAGGCCATCTGTATCTTTTGATCAGTGTATTGGGTCTTAATAACCTCTCGAGGAGAGAACTTTTCATGTTCTACTTAAAATTCATAAATTTAGTTTTGTTTAGTC
>MU225025.1:414368-435219 GCA_018584345.1 Thuja plicata | reverse complement strand
AGATGTCCCAGAGAGAGGAACAAGAAAAGAGCAAGAAGCATCTCCGAAGCATGTCTGAAAACTCTGTCAGAAGATACTGCTGGAACCCCCACTGAAGTGCATGACCAGGTAGAGAAGACAAATGTCTAAAGAGATGATCAATCGAACCAGGAAGCAATAGAACCAACAGGTGAACCCCCCCATAATGCTGAACTGGGAGAGGTGACAGGAACACTGAAATACAGTACCAGAAACAGTTGTAGAAGAAGAACCAGGAACACCAACAGTGTAACAGAAGCATACACACAGGATAAAGGGCAGTGTCACAGACACACAACATGGGCTAATGTCGTGGAAGGTACGCTCACTTGACAAAAGTGGATGCGCCTAAAGCGGCAAAAACATCATAACCCCCCATGGCACTTTATAACAAAGTGCGAGTACTAAAACCATACAAGGTGCTCGAAATCCCAGAAATGCAGAAGAAGGCACTTTATCTCAGTGCATTTATAGAACAAAAATGTATCAGAATAAGCATGCAAGCTCAGAAGTGAGAAAGAAGAGTGAGCTATGAACTTAGAAGAAGAGATCCCCGGACCTGTAGAACCAAGCAAACCACCAGAGTGCATAAACTGCAAAACTCAGAGGAATGAAAACCCAGAGTAGAATCTGGAAAAATAACCTCTGCCACTGAATATCACACTGAACCAGCTTTCCGACGATATCTCATTTTCCAAAAACGGAGTCCGGATGAGCCAGATATGACTCCCGGAAGGCAAAAAGAGACATCGGACTTCAATAGAAAAAAACACTATTGAAATAGTAGAACCAAAAACCCTAACCTCCATCATCAGAAAGTGCTTGGAAAGAGCTTTCCGACGGTATATGGAAGTCAGAAAAAGACCCCCGTATGCTCCCTGTTGAGCGAAAACAGACAAGTAGGGTCAAAAAGGGCCTCAGAGAAAAAAATTAAGCCCCTGGGGCTAAAAGGGGGCCGCATATGACCGCCCGCTTAAACAGTAAGGCCTGCGGGGGCTGGCGGTCGCATATGACCGCGCACTGAGAAGGGAGCCTGCGGGGGCTGGTGGCCGCAGAGCGGCGCTGTGCAAACGAGCGGCGCGGGGGCAACGGTGCAGATGGAGTCTGGGGCGGCGGTGGAGATTTGCCAGAGGGCGGAGCCCGGGGGCGGCACGGGCCACGGGTTTCAGAGGGGCGCCACCGGCGGTGGACGAGCCCCGGTGGGGCGGTGGCGGCCCCCCGGTGGTGCCTTTTTAAATATATTGCGCGCGCTGTTGAAATAACGAAAAACATTAAAAAAAATAGGTTTTTTATAAAAAAATTCGATTTCCGTGTCCGTACGGCCCTGGGAGGCCGAAAAAAATTCTCCAGAGGCCCCGGTGTCCAAAATGGACGTATATTATATCAATCCTGGGGTTTTTGGGCCTTTCGAACTCAATCGTGAGGTCGGTTTTGGTCCAAAATGCCTCAAAAATAGAGACCCCCCAGAACCACTAAAAGAAGCCAGAAAAAGCTGTGAAACCTTCAAACCCTCAAATGCTTCAGAAACACCAGAACAGCCAGCAGCAAGATGGCTCTGATACCATGTTAGATTTGTTGAACTGCAAATCTTCCCAAGAACACCTGCATGCAAAGACTGCTACAAGAATGAAGACAGAAGAGAGAAAGCTATGGCGGCCGATAGGCCAAAGACTGCAAAAACATGTTGACAGAAATAATCTTCTATATTCAACAAATGAAATTACAAAATGATCTCTTTTCTGAAATGAAAGAAGTGAATCCTTATAAAAGGAAACACGAAACCCTAAAGGCTAAAACCCTAAAGAATTATAAAGCGCCTAAGTGAAACTTAAGCCTAGAGTATGATAAACTAATAATTAAATTATTTAATTATTAGCTAACATATAACTACTCTAACATAAACAAGCAGAGCATTAACAATCAAGGAGATATTCCTAACCTCGCCTTGGCATGCAAGTAAACAAGATCGAGGGATGTGAGGCTTTTCTGCCTTAATGCGGGAGCTCTTATCACATACACCTTGTTTATTTGACGTTGTAGGATCATCGGGACCACACCAACAAGTAGTAGACAAAGAAAAGATTGACAAAAATCAATGAGAACATACAACATACAAAGAGAATTTCAGCATACTTCAGCTAGTTTCAAAATTTTCAAATGTGTATATGTATGAGGTGTTGAGAAACATCATTGTGCTTGTGAGTGCGATGTGTTTGAGTGCTATCGATTTTTTGTTTATGTTTGTGTTACCCAATTGTGTTAAGAAACACAAATGTTTCCAAATATAATGTTAAGAAATACTTTTGATTGGGGTGTTGAGAAACACTTGTTGCGTCAGTAGTGAGATGTCCTTCATAAATGACAAGATTACTGACTCTTATGTAAGCCAAAGATATGATCAAATTTGGGAACCTATGCACCTTGGTAACAAACATCGATTGAAGATAAATGACTTGACTATATTGTCGAGACAAAGTCGATTCGATTGCCCCCAGACTATGACTCTGGATTGGTTTCAAGCTAGGAGGGTTCTCAGAAGAACCAAAGTGTCACAAAAGTGATTGAAAGCTTATGTACAAACTGAAGCTAAGGATTGCCAGGACTGAGCATTGATAGATGGAGTGTTGAGTACAAGAGGCGCTTGTTTACCAGGTTTTCACCTACTTGGAAGAGATTCTATTTTTGCTACCAGGATGCTCGTTTACCAGGTTTTCACCAAGGCACTTTTTCTTCTTTTTCAATTTTTTTGTATTTTCTCTTCTTCTTTTTTCTTTTTTTTTGGTTGATTCATTAAGGCACATGTTTGACATGTTTTCACCAAGATGATCATTTTTTTAGGACTTTTCCCAATTTTTAGTCTTTCTGTCTTTTTAGAGATTACTCATTCTCAAGCAAGATCACATTGGTTTGCCCCCAACGTCTAGCAAGGTGTAGAACCTTAAAGATGGATTAGAAAGTTGATGGATGAGGTGAATAGACAATGATGGATGAAGAGGGTGTATACAACCCTCAAGGATAGTCTCCTTAAGATTACCCAAGCTAGTGAAAGGGAATATAGCATGTGAAGCATGTTTTTATAAGCAATGGAGACCAATTACGCAGTGCCAAATAGCATATAGGATAATGACTCAATGTCATAAAAGCATGCGGCCAGAAGAGTGGACATGTCAAGAAGTTTTTAAGAAACTATTTTTGCATTTTTTGTTCTTCATTTGATCAAGACCAAGGGGTCAATAGGATAGGATAGGATAGCATGATCAGGATAAAGGGTGATGGAGGCTATGAGTGAATGGTTGATCAAGGAAATGATGTTTATGGATAGTGAGTATTGACTTGGGATAAGCAAGATCACGATAGGGTACCGTGGAAGAGATAAAGTCAATAGGATGATGGAAAGGATAATTAATGTCAGGACATATGTGTGTTCGTGGATAGGCTCAACCTTGTCAAGGTCACCAGAAGGAACATGGATGCTCATCGGCTAACTGGATGTAAGATATGATGGATAAGATGACATGGAAGGAACTTGCCCCTAAGTGAAGAGTGCAAACATGAGGAATTACTCATGACACCTATTTTCCAGGTTTTCATCATGGTACCACAAGAAGTGATTTTCACCATAGGACATATTTATTTCTCTTTATTTTTGCTACCAAGGCACCTGTTTACCAGGTTTTCACCAAGGCACTTTTTATCTTTCTTTTTTTTTGTACTTATAATTTTATGGAGGAACTTTAAGTCTCTTTCCTTTGGATAGTGCTCCTTTGAAGGACATGCTTTGATAGGCCAAGGCCGCTGAAAGTGTTCTCAAAGATGTTGATAGGGTGATGGTAGAGAAGAATGATATGGAGGGTAAGGAAGATGGTAGCCAAGGATTTCTGCAATGGATTGGATAAGAGGACTGGATGGATGGGTAGTAGGTAGGTGTGGGATATTGGATAGGGTATTAAGGGGTTTGTGTAGGGGTATATGGAAATGGTGATAAGATCAACATTGACACACCCCTTGAAGGGTAGTGGATGAATGGAGGAAAAATGGATGGAATAGCGTGAGGATTTGATGTACGAGTGGGTATGGATCTTGGTACACGAGGATCTAAGATGGATAGAGAAGGGGGTGAAGTATTCAAGGTAATGGATTTTGTGACATGAGGACCCAAAATAGAGTTAGAATATGGGAGATGTTTAGATGGAGATGAAGTGGAAGAATTTGGAAGCTTGGATGCCAACTCTGACTTTTCCTTTTTGTTCAAGCCTTTTAAGAGAGACTTGGGAATCCACATAGCTTTTGATTTTCTTTTTGTATCCAAGTCCTTTAGAAGAGACTTGGAATCCACATAGCTTTTGATTTTCCTTTGCTTTTGGATGATTTAGAACACAATTCTTCCATGATGGATTTAGGAACCCATATTTTCTCTGATATTATTCTTTTCTCAATGGACCTTTGTGGTCTCTTGAATATTTCCTTTTTCTTTGTACTCACATGTCGATTAGACTGGACATATTGATCTTCATATGAAAGTGGTTTCTTGTATTTTTTATTTCTTTGTTGCACATCCAAATTGCTTCCAAAAGACTTGGGAACTGTGGATGGATAGGGCCGATATGGATGGTTTGTATGGATGGGTTGATAGGGAGAATTCAAGGATGCATGTCTTTGTTGATATTGATAGGGGATAGGGTAAGTGGATGACAAACTAGTAGTTATATGCATGTTGGATGGAGGGATATAAGGACCCAATATAGATGGAAGGTTTGACACTTCCAGCTTTGGGATATAGGGACCAAGAATGGACTTTGAGGATAGTGAAGGCACGCGGTTATCTTTGAATGGAGGGAGATAAGATGTGGAAGGGATATCAAAATCTTTAGAGTGAGTTGCATGACCAAGGCTCTTCTCTTTTGAATTCATCTTTATATCAATAGGTGCATGAGTAGCTTTCATATGAGCAAATGAAGCTTGAGGGGATTTATTGTTATGCAAGGGATTTAGATGAATGATGGTTTTATTTGGTAGATATAGAAGATTATGACAAGGGGATGATGGGATACTTTGATCTTGACAAGGATCTTTAGATGGTGTATAAAGGGTACTTTGCTCTTGATTATCAATAGGATAATTAGAGATGGTGGAAAGGATATCTTGATCTTGCTTGAGAGATGGAGGGCTATCTTCTTGGAAGAAATGGAAGGGGGTGATAAAACCATCATGAGACTCTTGAGATATGTGACTTTGGTCAACCATTGGATAAGGATGGATGGCGCCTTGGTCTTGATCATTACTGGTATTTGTTTTTTCACACTGTGGATTGCCCTCTTGACATGGAGGCACTTCTAAGGATGAGGTGGGCGTTTTGATCTGCGTGAGGGATTCTTGAAAGGCTAATGAAGTATCATTTTGAGCAGGCATGATAGTCATTGAAGCACATGGAAGCTTTGGGTATATGATATTTGAAGCTTGAAAAGACTTGCAGTCATATGCAAATTAGCTTGGATCTCTTTCAGAGGTAGTCCTTGAGGGTAGACATAGTCATCATTAGGCTCAGTCTTTCATAGAGATGGTGTGGTTGGTTGTGAATGTTTAGGAAATGGAGGAATGGTGGAAGAAGTAGATGTGATATGTGAACCATTTCTAGACATGGATTCCTGATATTGATCATGCTTGAGATTAGATGAATCATTAGGATTTTCCACTTCGATTATGCCATCATCTATGAGATCTTGGATTTTATGTTTCAACTCCATGCAAGATGAAGTTTTATGCTCATTGTGTCAATGATATGCACAAAAGGTATGCAAAAAATTCAATCCACCTGATGTGACTTCAAGTAATGTGATGAGATCATCCTCAAGAAGTTCTTCCAATGTTGATTCATAAGATTGTCCCAAAGGAGTGAAGTCCCTCTTGCGTTTAACCCAAGGTTTTTCTTTCATGAGGTTATTAACCCCTTTGGAGGGAGACTCTGTGGTGTTTTTAGCATCTTTTAGGGCTTTGGAGCCACGCTCTTGATCAAAGATAGGATGGTCATGAAGTTGTTCTTGATCAGATATGGTTTTGTTGTGCTTAGATGCCTCTTTGTTTGAAGAAAAGGGAAGTATGGATGAATCATGATCATAGAGAAAAGGAAAGATAGATCTTAATGAGGACTTGTTGGATGGTGTATCCTTTTCCCCCTTTAATTCCTAGATTTCAGATTTCAAATTTTGAATCTGTTTTGATAAAGCTGCCATAAGAATCTCTTCTTTCTCATTATTAGGACCATAACGTTTAGCCCATCTGCTTTTAGACATTGTAAGATTGTCTTGATATGCTTTCTTAGAAGATTGAAGAGAATGTATGGTGAATCAATTGATTGTCTGACAGGTGCTAAAGTTATATCTAAAGTGCTGACTAAGTCCAAGACCAAAAGACAAAAGAGATAATGTCCAACTGAAAGGGAGAAGCAAAGACTCTGATCTTGAGTCAAGGTTAATGAACCTGCTCTCGCAACTCAAGATAAGGATATCACAGACAAAGATGATTAAATCGAAAGAGATAACATGTCACTTGGAGTAGCACACCTAAATTAGACCTCAAGACAACAACAAGTTAGACTCTCAATAGATTGCAATCAAAGACAAACTAATAGTGATATTGTGAGAACACAGATTTGTGAAAATTCGGACAGAACCGTCACGATAGAATACCAACTTAGACAACAATTTGACTGATTTTTAGATTTTTGACACTAGATGTAGAGACTCGTACGAGAGTTGACAGTTTAACACCTAAAAGTGTAGATTTTGAATTGTTTGATCATTTTTATTGTTTTGGTGTATGTTTTGATGTCTCACTCACGCAAGACACATCATGGAGATATCGTAGAACCAAGCACAATAATCAAACCCTATTCCTAGGTGGCAAGAAATGGACAATACTTGTTTGAATCCTCTTACAATAAAGTACCCATTCAAGTTGAACAGTTAGAAGCTTGGAAATACTGGCTCGCCTCCATGCCACACACTTCTCGGGCCTACCAAGCTTCAAATTTCTCAAGATCCATAGATCCTGATGAATTTACTGTCTCGACAAGAGGGGTACATGAGAGGTTTCTTAGGCATGTGTGTCTCACAACGCCTATACCAACAAGTAGAAAAGCATTTTGGCCACTAACTGGAAAGGGTTTTAGTAAGGGTCTTCATTTAATTATATCCTTTGTGTCCATGCAAGCACGATTCAGGATGATAACCCCACATAGCACCTTAGCACAAGCAGCCACGATATGTGATTAAGACCCGAAGGCCCTACTTTGTATTAGGCGAGAGCCGAGTATAAGCTCAAATTCCACTTATTTTTCGAGGCTTTGGTCTCGAGGAAGCATTTTGATTATTGTGAGTCGAAGAAGCTTGGTGTTAGCTTGTTCTCACTTGGGTCGTTCTCCAATGGTGAGTACTTTTTCCCACTTGGACAGACCCTCTAAGGTTGCAGATCTCAAACGGTGAATGACAATAGTGTTTCTAGATTTATATTCATCCCAAAAGGGCAAGAGCATAATTTCTTGACATTATTGACATTACTAAAACACCAGACATAAGTTCATTTTAAGATGTCTTGCATGTGGGTTCCTATTTTAATAAAACAAAAACAACATGCAAACAAAATGTTTAGCTGGCTATCGATCAAGGCAACCTGCAATATGATTCATTAGTAATTTGTGTTTTACTCTTCTTTTTCAACATCCTGCAAACCACTGTTAGGTTGTAATCAACAAGATAATTCAAAGACAACAAAGCCAGAAACTTGTCAGCATTAGAAAACCAAGAAAATCATAAAACCGATTGCATATTCATAAACTAGACAAAAATTACGCACTTTCAAAAAACCTGCACCCAAATATGTTACCGTATGTGCCCAAACAAGGCTCTGGAAGTTGCAAAATTAAGGATTAGACAGGTACATTGATTAAAAAGTGCAATTTCTGACAAATCTAGCAACCAAAACTAGAAACTAACTCCACCACAGTAATTTTTAGGAAATTCTACCCCAAATTAAAAAACATTTCTCAAAAAAAGGACTTGATATGAGCAAGCTATGAAGCTTTAAAGTTAGACAACAAATTTAAAAACTCCAATGGTGAAGGAAGAGAAATTCAAACCCCTGACGACGTCAACAGACCAGGAGGTTAAATTTGACAGTTTCGTGGTCGTCACAGAAAGCAAATAATCTTGCAATATGACGTTGGATGGGCATCAAATTTTAGATATTGGGCTGAGCTAAGATGGTAGTTTTTGGGTGGTGATTGGGTGGTGGTTGAGCGCAAGTGGAGCTCGGGTGGAGGCGGAGGGTGGAGCTCAGGCGGAGGGCGGTGCTGAGCGAAGGGCTGAGTGGTGGTCGGAGGTTAGGTGGAGCTTGGGCGGTGATGGTGTTGGATGATATCAGGTTTGCTTACTGATCATGTTGTTGATATGCATGTTTTGACACTGATGTCAACATATATTTCTATGAAGAAGATAGGCTGGCTACTTAACTGGATGCAGTGTACGAACATTGTACAGATGATTTAGAACGATTGAAGTTGGACTTATGCAGAAGGATGTGTACTGACCTTATCCCTAAGGTCGCTTGAATTTATATTGCCTACTGTGGATGTTATAGTTGATTTAGTGAAGATTGTTTTTCTAGACTGTAACTATGATTCTAGACAGAGCAGGTCTTTGTATTTCGGGTATATCTTTCTGGCAAAGATATTTCAGAACTTGCGAGCTTATTGATGGACAATCAACATATGATAGAGTAATGGGTTGAGTTTGATTGTTTATTGGATACTGATGACATCAGTTGTGGCGTGTATTCTAGAGAAGACCTATTTCCTGGCCGACTTTAGACATGTAGCATGTGAAATTAATTGAGAACATGAATTGTGGATCTGAAAGTATATGTAATGAATTATAAATGTTGTATACTTGTTTTAGATACTGTGTGTATCTTAGAAAGGGGATATGTAATTATTTGTATGATGGAAAGCCTTAATTGGCCGACCTAGTTAATTATGTTTTAGGAAAGCTTACCTAGCCGACCTAATGAATTATTGTAAGAGATTATATATGAAAGATAAATTCATGAGAAGAAGTGTGACAGAGAAAAAGAAAGAGAAGTGTGGAAGCTATGAAGCTTGTTGACTACTAGATACAAAGTAGAGTTGATACATCATTGGAACTGACCAAGCAAAGATAGTTGCTATCTGACAGTTCGCTGGAATGTGTATTTGTTGTATACACTTGATTCGGATTGTAAATCCTTGAGGGTGGCTTTAACCTTCTTTGGGAAGTGTGCCTTGGCAGTGAGCCTACTATTTTCTTTGACTCCTAACAGGGTATGTCTCCTAACAGGGACTGTGTACTGAAATGTTGTAACAAGCTCCTAACAGGGCTAATATCTTTTAACAGGGATACTATACTCTCAGTACTTTATTTGTGGGTGTTAATTCCCATGGGGGTTTTACCTTTAACATGGTTTCCTTGACAACAAATATTGTGTTATGGAGTTGTCTATTACTGTGTTATCATTTACATTTGCAGATTCGGTTTATAAAGTATAAAGTTTAATAATCTAGATTACAACTTATTCACACNTTCCCCCCCCCCCCCCCCTCTCAGTTCTCTTGTGTAATGTTATTCCTAACAATTGGTATCAGAGCTATTGGTCCTCAGAGAGAAAGTTTAACAGCTTGAGGTGATCTTGAAGATGACTTACTACAGGAAGGATAGTCCAAAGTTTGACTTTAAAAACTTTGATAGTTGGCGGAACAAGATGAGAACACATTTGCTATGTCTGGGAATTGACTATCGGATGATAACAAAGAAGAAGAAAAAGATAGCGACTGAGGATGAATTAGAGAAAGCCAGTGAAGATCAAAATAAGTTATTCTCATGCAATATGGTTGCAAGGGTATCCTTAATCAGCGCATTATCAGAAGGAGAATTTACTAAAGTAAAGGACTTGGACTCGGCAAATGAAATCTGGTCAAGACTGGAAGCACTATATGTTGGAGACAAATTTACAAAGCAAGCAAAATTACAGAACTGGAAGACAAAGATGGAATCACTGAAGATGAGAGAAGATGAAAACATCTGAGCATATGCACAGAGGATCACTGAGGTAGTTACTAGTATTAGGAACTCTGGTGGAACTTACAGTGAGGAAGAAGTTATTGCAAAGATACTCAGATCTTTGACACCTGCATATAGAACCGAGGTTCAGGCTATAGAGGAGATCATACCTTTGACACCGAACTTCACCAGAGAGATTTTGATTGGCAAGATAACTACATTTGAAGCCATAGAATTGGGAGACACTCTACCTAAGGTTGAGTCAGCATTCAAAGAAACCGTGCACAAAAGCAAAAGAATCTTACCTGGAAATGCAAGCACAAGCAATAATGATCTAAAAGAATAACTTGGAGCCTATGCTAATGAATGGGAATAGATACAGGAAGAAGAAAGAAAGCTAGATGAAATTGTTGCATTCATTTCTAGAAGAGAAAAGAGAGGTAAGGGTAATTTTGAGGGAAAATTACCTTTGAAATGTTTTTCATGTAACAAGATCGGTCATTTTGCATCTAGATGTCCTACAAGAATTCCAAAGCACAAACCTAAGTTTTTCAAGTATAAGTTCTCAAAGGATAAGGAATGTTATTATGATAGTGAAGGTATATCTGATGATGAGAATGGTGATTATGATGAAATTGGATTTATTTCTATTAAAGATGATGAACCTATGCATGAAGAAAAAGCATTAGTATCTCGAGTTGAAAAGAAATCTGAATGGGTCATAGATAGTGGTTGTTCACATCATATGACTGGAGATAAAAATAAGTTTATGAGTTTGAAAAGACATGATGGTGGTGTTGTTAGATTTGGTGACAATACTCCTAAACTTATTATTGGAATTGGATCTCTTTCCTTGGATGGAAAGACTAACACTGACAATGTATTACTTGTTGATGGACTTAAGCACAATTTGTTTAGTGTTGGACAACTAGTGGACAAGGGTTATCAACTGAACTTCATAAATGGAAAATATTCTATCAAGAGCAAAACAGGAGAATTGATTGTATATGGTACTAAATCCAGAGGTAATGTATTTGAATTGAACACATCTGAAGATTCTTGTTTTTTTGCAAAGGTTGATGACAGCTGGTTATGGCACAGAAGATTTTGTCATGTTAATTTTGATAACATTGTGAAGGAAAGTATGACAAAGGCAGTTAGAGATCTACCAAAAATTGTAAAGCCATCTAACACTATGTGTAGAGAATGTGTTATGGGGAAACAGACTCGAAGAACTTTCAAAAGAAAAGCTTATTCAACAAAATGGAAGTTGGATCTGGTACATACAGATCTATGTGGTCCTACAAGAACAAGATCATACTATGGTGAAAGGTATTTTAAACTTTTTGTTGATGACTTTTCTAGAATGATGTGGGTTACATATTTGAGAGAGAAATCTGAAGCATTTGACAGGTTCAAGTTGTTCAAAGCAAAAGTTGAGAATGGATCTGGTTTAAAGATGAAATGTTTGAGATTAGACAGAGGAGGAGAGTTTACATCAGAACTGTTTAACACATACTGTGCAGAAAATGGAATACATAGACAGACTTCAGCTCCTAGAAATCCACAACAGAATGGGATAGCAGAGCGAAGAAACAGAACTATATTAGATTTTGCAAGGACTATGTTGCTGGAAGGAAATGTATCACATGTTCATTGGAGAGAAGTAGTTGGCACTGCTGTGTACACATTAAATAGAATTTAGATCAGAGAAGGTACAAATAAAACTCCTTATGAATTATGGTTTGATCATGCACCTACTGTGAAATATTTCATAATATTTGGTAGTAAATGTTATATCAAAAGAGATGATGAGATAGGCAAGTTTGATGCTAGAAGTGATTAAGGAATCTTTCTTGGTTATTCCACTAAGAGTAAAGCATATAAATGTTTCAATCTGAGGCTGAGGAAACTAATTGAAAGCGCCAATGTGAGGATAGGTGAGAAATTTCAAATTCAGGAAAGAATGTATGATTGTGGTCAGATAACAGAATCAAGAGAAGTTGCTGCTGAACCTGATGATCAAGAATGAGATTGAAGAAGAAGAACAGGCCGAAGCTACTGAGATATTAAAGACACCAAGGTATGTAAAGAAAAACCACCCTGAAGAACAAATTGCTGGCGATGCAAGCAAAGGCATGATGACTAGATCTAAAGTTAGGGATGAGATTTGTTTGATTTCTCAAGTTGAACCAAAGACTACTGATGAAGCATGTAAAGATGAATCTTGGACTAAAGCATGGAAGAAGAACTAGAACATATAAAGAAGAACAATACTTGGGAGTTGGTTCCAAGACCTAAGAACAAGAATGTGATTGGCATTAAGTGGGCTTTCAAAAAAAAAATGGATGAGGAAGGCACAGTGGTAAGAAACAAGGCTAGACTGGTATGTAAAGGCTACTCACAACAAGAAGGCATAGACTATGAAGAAACATTTGCACCTATTGCTAGATTGGAAGCTGTGAGACTATTCCTTGCTTATGCTACACATAAAGACTTCAAAGTGTATCAGATGGATGTGAAATCAACATTCTTGAATGGTGATCTATAAGAAGAAGTGTACATTGAACAACCTGATGGTTTTCCTTTGACAAATGATGAAAACATGGTTTGCAGACTGAAGAAAGCACCGTATGGACTGAAGCAAGAACCAAGGGCATGGTATGCAAGACTGGACAAATATCTACTACATATTGGTTTCAGAAAAGGTAATGCGGACAATAATTTGTATTTAAGAACTGATGAAGATGGAATCTTAATTATAGAATTTTTTGTTGATGATATCATTTTTGGAGGAAATGATAAAATGAGTAAAAAGTTTGCTAAAGAAATGGAGAATGAGTTTGAAATGTCAATGATTGGTGAGATGAAATTTTTTATTGGTTTGCAAATTAATCAGAGTAAGAATGGCATATTTATATCTCAGACCAAGTATCTTAAGGAAATGTTGAAGAAATTTGGAATGGAAGATTGTAAACCTGTTGGAACACCCATGGTGACAGAGAACAAACTAACCAAAGATGATGAGACTCAAAGTGTTGGGCAGACTAAGTACAGATCAATGATTGGAGGTCTATAATATTTGAGACACACTAGACCAGATATTACCAATGCAGTTGGAATTGTGGCTAGATATCAAGCAGATCCTAAAGAGACACATTTTGCTGTTGTGAAAAGAATTTTCAGATATTTGAAAGGGACAATAGAGTATGTACTGTGGTATGAAAAATATGATGACTTTACATTGCAGGCTTTTACTGATGTTGATTGGGCAGGTAATGTAGATGACATGAATAGCACAAGTGGTGAAGCATTTTTCCTTGGAAAAGGTTGGTTTCTTGGTTGAGCAAGAAGAAGAACTGTATTGCTCAATCTACTGCTGAGTCAAAGTATGTTGTTGCTGCAATAAATTGTACACAAGTTGTTTGGATGATACAAATGCTGAAGGACATCGAAATAATTTTCAAATAACTAGTGGTTATCCATTGTGATAACACCAGCACAGTGAATATGTCAAAGAATCCTGTAATGCATTCAAAGACTAAACATATTTCCATCAAATATCATTTCTTAAGGGAGAAGGTAGTAGATAGAGAGATTAAACTGGAGTATATTAGCACAAAGGAACAGATAGCAGATATATTTACTAAACCTTTTCCAAAAGATGCTTTTGAATATCTCAGAGGCATGCTTCGGGTGATGTCCCCTCCCAGAGAAAACTAAATGATGCAGATGTGCATCAGTCTAGTGGATCTTAGAGCTATATCATTCTCTAGACTTGATGTATAGATCTACTCCTTAGGGGGAGTGATCGCAGGAGAACACCATGGAGTACATTTGGGTGATCTTGCACCTAGCTGATTGGACATGAAGATTTGAAAAAGCTACATATTACAGAAGACTACATATGAAGTATGGCACCCTTTGCCATTGCTTCCAAAGGGGGAAGAAATCTATGTGAAAATACCTAGTGGTTTGGGGAGATTTGTGTTGAGGATATTGAGAAGATTGTATTGAGAGAGAGTACTCTTGGGTTGATACATATGGATTTTCCCATATGTTGCCATCAATGCCAAAGGGGGAGATTGTTGGATGATATCAGTTTTGACTGATCATGTTGTTGATATTCATATTTTGTCACTAATGTCAGCATCTATTTCTATGAAGAAGACAGACTGGCTACTTAACTGGATGCAGTGTACATACACTGTACGAATGATTCAGAATGATTGAAGTTGGAATTATGCAGAAGGATGTGTGCTAACCTTATCCCTAAGTTTGCTTGACTTTATATTACCTATTGTGGATGTTACAGTTGATTTAGTGAAGACTGGTTTTCTGGACTGTAACTGTGATTCTAGACAAAGTAGGTCTCTGTATTTTGAGTATATCTTTCTGGCAAAGATATTTTAGAACTCGCGAGCTTACTGATGGATAACCAACATATGATAGAGTAATGGGTTGAGTTTGATTGTTGATTGGATACTGATGACGTTAGTTGTGGCGTGTATTCTGAAGAAGACCTATTTCCTAGCCGACTTCAGACATGTAGCATGTGAAATTAATTGAGAGCATGAATTGCAGATCTGAAATTATATGTAATGAATTATAAACGTTGTATACTTGTTTTAGATAACGTGTGTATCTTAGCAAGGGGCTATGTAATTATTTGTATGATGGAAAGCCTTAATTGGCCGACCTAGTTAATTATGTTTTAGGAAAGCTTAACTGGCCGACCTAATGAATTATTGTAAGAGGGTATATATGAAAAATAAATTCTTGAGAAGAAGTGTGACTGAGAAAAAGAAAGAGAAGTGTGGAAGTTGTGAAGCTTTTTGACTGCTGGATACAAAGCAGAGTTGATACATCATTGGAACTGACCAAGCAAAGACAGTTGCTATCTGACTATTCACTGGAATGTGTATTTATTGTATACACTTGATTCAGATTGTAAATCCTTAAGGATGGCTTTAACCTTCTTTGGGCAGTGTGCCTTGGCAGTGAGCCTACTATTTTCTTTGACTCCTAACAGGGTTTGTCTCCTAACAGGGACTGTGTACTGAAATGTTGTAACAAGCTCCTAATAGGGCTAATATCTTTTAACATGGATACTATACTCTCAGTACTTTATTTGTGGGTGTTAAATCCCACCAGGGTTTTACCTTTAACAGGGTTTCCTCGACAACAAATATTATGTTATGGTGTTGTCTATTACTGTGTTATCATTTACATTTGCATATTTGGTTTATAAAGTATAAAGTTTAATAATCTAGATTACAACTGATTCACCCCCCCCTCTCAGTTGTCTTGTGGACTGTTATTCCTAGCATATGGGAGGTTGGGTGGAGCAGCGCGGGGAGGCTGGGTGGAGTGTGAGCGGAGGCTTAGGCAGGTGGTGGTGCTGCAGAGGGAGGCGGGTGGGGGTTGAGTGGAGGGTGGAGGCGAGANGAGGGCGGGGAGGGAGGGAGGTAGTGCAGGTGGGGGTTAGATAGGTGGGTGGTGTGTTGGGTGGCGCGCTGGGTGGTGCATTGGGACTGGGCGCGGGTGAGAGGAGAGGTGAGCACAGTGGGGAGGTGTTGCGCGAGGTAGGGATGTTAGGCAGGCGGGTGGCACGGGTGAGAGGAGAGGTGAGCACAGTGGGGAGGTATTTCTTGAGGTAGGGATGTGGTATTTTTGTCCCACATGCCCCCTGTGGAGAAAAAATGCTTTATTTTTATACAAAGTTCAACCGATTATAAACTAAACAAAAGACTAGGGGGGTTGGATTTGGTGGTTAGCGGAGCTCGAAATGTGCTGATTATGATGCAAAGCAGGATAATAGCAGAGGTTATTCAGTTTGAACCCAAATCTTTTTTTTTTTTGAAAATTTTACCTCATTCTTTGTGCATAGGTAATCCACCTCGGTTTACATGCAGAGGGTTGTACGACCTATTTTTGCAACAACAAAAAAATTGCCATAGATTTGACTTTCGTCGGGTATGGGCAAGTTTATACTCGATTTCAATTGAAATGATGCTCTAGATGCAATGGTGTGGTCAAATTTGACTCAAAAGGAGATGTGGGTAAGCCCCATGGTGGGCGCCAGAAATATATGTGTGAAATATGGTCTTCTATACCTACAGCTACAACACACATTTTAATGAATCATTACAGAGTTAGCTAGTTAGAAAATGATAAAATTAGAATATTAAAAACATTCTAAGCTAACAAAAATTGACTCATTGCCTTCTAGTAGGCAGGAGTTTGAATCTTCCTCTCAGGTCATCGCAAGAAACAATGACTACACCAAATCCGAAACGAAGGATTTTAAAGAGCTAATGATGAAACTAAATGATATGCAAATGCAGATTTGTTGTTCATCCAAGCTAATTAAGAGTTCATTTTAAAGCACCAAATGAAATGTTTTTGATTGATTTTAAAACCCAAAATCAAATGTGCTCTAAGATTATGGTTTGGATGCTTAACAAAAGTAAACTAACAATTAACAAAGCTAAACAAATTGAAAGCTAAGAGTAGAAGAAATTAAAAATTGCATAATAACGATAATAAAATCTAGGATCCTTTGTGAAGGAAATGAGACTCTCTTTTATATAAATTTCTCTCGAATCGACGGTCAAGATTGAAAGAAAAGAGTGGCTCAGATTTGACTGAAGAAGCATGATCCATGTGCGAAGATGATGATTGGTCGAAAGAGTCAGTTGACTGAACTGACTGATCAGTTATTTTGGAAACTCCAATATTCTGTTCTCAGTTAACTGAAATGTTTCCAAAATGAGAAATAGACTAGGATAAGTTAACTGAATAAAACTGATTTGTTTCTATTTTAATATTCAGTTAACTGAAATGATGACATCATATGCATTTTTAAAGATTTAAATGATTTTAAATGCACATTTTGTTTTTATTTAATTAATTTAATTATTTTTTGGATTTTATTGACAATTTATTAATTTATTTAATCAATATGTTAGAATATCAATTAAATATTTAACTTATGGTTTATTTTTTCAATGTGATGTTGTACACCTCTCCTTCCGGTTCGTGATCCATGGATTCCCAAGCTTTCCAAAGGCAAGGGTCAGTAGCAAAGGTTTCACAATTGATATGAATCAAATACACGATACTACTAAAACGAATAACGATGAAACGTAATTAATAAAATGTACAAGCAAGAGAAAGGAAAACAAATGAATGCAAACCCCATGATGCTTGAAGCTTCTATTGTCTCTCTCTACTCCTTCTGAAATGCTATTTATTGATGCTCAATATTGGTGGGGCAATGTCTATGACTTGAGAAGTGTTGAGAAGTTGCTAATTGAAATGGGTGTGTGATCGCAAGATGGCTTGAATGCTAGAACCAAACTGACGGAGTAATGGCGCACGAGAGCTTGAAATCGTGGATCCTTCAAATGGTTATGAAGGGTTTATTACATAGGAATTGGTGATGATATGAACAGTTGAGATCAATCTCAGAGATGGGGAGATGAACGATTGAGATCAAAAGGAACAGGAGAGGTCCTCAGTAAACTCTACCTCTTCATTTGGTAAAGAGGAGATAGAGTTTGGTTAACTAAAGAACTTAATTATGAGTTACCTTTTTGAACTGAAGAAGTGGGTGAAGTTACCCATGTGGACTGGAGAGATGGGTGGAGTAACCCATGTGATCTTATTGGAGTTATCTCTTTGAAGATAAATGAATATTTAATTCATTTATTTAATAATTGTTTTCAACATGTGAGATAATTGAATTCTTTTTTATTAAGAATTGCTTTATTTGATGAAATTAAATTAATTAAATTGGAATTAATTTAATTGGAAGAATATAATTAGTAAGTTTAAATATTTGAATTTAAACTATAGGGAAATGAGTTTAATTAATCAATTAATGGTAATTAATCATTTAAAGCTATTTAATTAAATAAAATTAATTATTTAATTAATTTTGGGAATTTGATTAGATAATTTGGGGAATGAATTTAGAGGAAAATAGATGATTAATTAATGATTAAAAAACCATTAATTAATAGATGAAAATTAGTGTTTTTAATGTAAAGTCGCAAGCCTGTCCATTTTAGGGTGTCTACATTTGCCCCTCTTTGATGCGATGTGACTTGTCGCAGTGTGTAAAAGATTCTTTGATTTTGCCCCAGCTTGCTCCGGCATTAGTAGGTGTATTTATGCCCCCTCAACAAATTTGAGCGAAAAGTCGCTAGACGAGCGTTGATTTGTTGAAACTGTGATTTGTGGAACTGGGTAGCTGACGGATCTAAAAAATACTTTAATATGCCCCTATAATTGACCTTCAAAGTTTTCGGGGACCGAGAAGAAATTTCGGAGCTCCTAGTGAAATTAGGGTTTTCCAGAACCCCTATAAGTAGCGAAAAGAGCTCTTCATTTGGCACATTGCGATCGTGGAGCCCTGAGATCTTGGTGAGTTTGCCTTTTGATTTCTGCCTCATTTCCTTTTGTTTTCGAGCGATGGCTGGCCTTCCTGGCGTAATGCACATTTTCAACCGAGTCCGTATCTACCACAGACCTGCTGGCTCTAGATGTCCAGTGAGTTTTCTCATATTGCGTGTCATTTATTGCTTCATTTATTACTTTTAAAATTTGCACTTTTTTTAAAATTTGACATGTGTGCCGCAATCGGCTGCGATTTTGCCGCAATTGCAGTTTTAATGCCGTAATTGCTGGTTAAATACCGCAATTGATAAGTGTGCCGCAATTGGGTTTGTAAAATGACGCATTTGAAATTTGTGTGCCGCATTTGCTGTTTCTGTTTTGCAATCGCATAAAAGTACCGCATATGACTTGGTTAATTACCGCAATTGACTTTTTTGCACTGTTTGCCTGTGTTCTATGTTTGTTATCTACTTTTTCTAGCTTCTGTTACTTTCCTCAATGACTGAAACTGATAATTTTCTATTTTTGGTTGTATGTACAATTCACTGGGTGGATCTTGCGGTGTCGGGAGTCCAGACCGGCGGGACTCGTGTATCGATTCTAGTTGATCGAGGATGAGAGGTCAGTTCTCCGTGATCTTGGATTGTACTGGTTGTGTTATATGCCAGAGAACACGACCAATAGGGGTCTGATCTCCGCTCTTATAGAGCGATGGCACTAAGAGACGTGCACTTTCTGGCTACCTACTGGGGAGTGTACCGTGACTTTGGAGGATGTGTATCGCATCCTCCAACTCCCTATCCAGGGCGAGCTTGTGGAGTATTCCACACGCACTGGTGTTACTGCATTGACTGAGCTCTCTGGATTGCCCTGGGATCAGCTTGGGCTTGCTGGCGATTATGACATTCCTTGGTCTAGATTTGGATTAGGCCTTGATAGACTGTCTACCCTGCTGGGTAGTTTGATATGTGGGCTTTTATGCCCCGATCGTCGACAGCGTGGTTTTTCTGTCGGCTTTGGTGGTGTTTTACAGAGTATGGTCCGGGACCATACCGTCTTTGCTTGGGGTCCATGCATATTGGCACACTTGCATTTTCACATGTTGTATGTGGCTTACCTTGATGGTAAGTCGCTCGGCTGCGGTGCTACTTTGTTATAGATTTGGGCATGGGAGCATATAGCAGTCTGTCGTCCTGTTGGTGCCCGTGCTCTCCCAACAGATAGGCCATATGTGTTCATGTATGATAGTGCTATTGTCCAGACTCATATGGGTCATCTTTCATACTGGCGACAGCAGCTAGATATGATTCCTTATTTTATATGGAGGTCGTACAGAGATTGTCCCGTCTAGGATGGAGAGGACATCCATCTCCCATTTTATCGACAGTGGAGATACTTGATTGGTCGCGTGACCGATCATGTGCATATGATTGATTTTCACAACACCGACAGGGTGTTGTGCCAGTTTGGTGAGCAGCAGGATGTATCGGATTCGTATGCATATTTTGCACGGAGGTCGAGGGATGCTCGTGTTTGGGGTGTTGTAGTGTCACTTGATGCTGCTCGCACTGAGTTCTTAGGGTTGCTTCCTGTTGCATGGACCTGGCGCTCTGCCACCGTAGACCCAGGTTTGTCTTGTTTCTCATTGCTTATGTACTTCCTTTCTGTTCTATGATTGCTCATATATTGTGATGGTACTTTATGTGTTTATCTGCTCTGGTACTGATAGTTGAATTTGTCTTTTGCAGGCACTACACCGCAGTATGATGGCCATTGGTTGCAGCATCGGCCGATCGCTCTGACAGATATTTCGCGTCTTGTTCCTAGAACTGTTATGAGGAGGGCCCGATGGGTATGACATGGTAGGGGAGGCCGTGGTGGAGGGAGAGGTGGTGGCAGGGGAGGGAGGGATGTTGGTAGAGATGGTGGTAGGGGTAGGGGGAGAGGAGATGATGGGGGTGATGATCCTAGTCCCGGGGGTACTGGAGGTGGAGTTAGGATGAGAGGTGGCCGGAGTGGTGGTCATTCTAGAGTTGGGTTGGGTGCCATTTTGGAGGAGGAGGAGGCCATAGAGGAGGAGGCACCCCAGTTAGTTTGGAGGGTGCGCAGGTGGACAGCTGCAATTTTGGCTCCCCAACATGAGGATCGAGTTATTATTGAGGATGTGGACGTGGAGATCCCGAATATAGACGTGGAGGCTTTGGATGAGCAGAGTGCTGAGACAGGTTCTTCAGGGGATAGTGGCAGTACTAGGAGCAGTACAGGGGAGAGCTCGGAGAGTATGGATGATTCCTTGGTTCTCAGGCAGAGAGGGGGTGAGGGGTTGGGAGGCCAGGCGGAGG
>MU225025.1:403784-414141 GCA_018584345.1 Thuja plicata | reverse complement strand
TGCTCAAAGGGAGATTGACTACTGGAGATGCCATTATGAGGGTGCAGTTCCTACGACAGAGAGGGTGCCTAGTTACACAATGTCGCAGAGATCTAGCAGGACTCAGCGTTCTCAGAGTAGTGGTATCAGAGCTCCTGGGTCCTCTCACAGGACAGATTCTGATATGCCTCCCCCTCGCGCGCCTCCGGGTGAGGGTGGGGGTAGTTCTTGTTGACTATACTCCCTGTACCATTTTTGTAGTGATTCATTGTATACTCTGAGTAGTACCATTTTTGTATCCCGATACACTAATATATATTGATATACATGTTGATTTCCTTCTTTGTTCAGACTTGCGACCTTTCATTTATTCTCAAATATTTTTTATTTACATTAGATGCAGCTATGTTTTGATGTGATGTGCAATGGTTTACTTGCTCTATGTATGATTCTATATGATTTGGTGGTTTAGATGATGAGATATATATATGCAATGTGTTTCTGTTATGCAGACTCGTATATGGATGATTTACTTTTCCTATGATACTGACATGTCATGCTGGATGGTGTAAATGAGATGCATGTTTATATGAGATTCTTATGGATGCATGTGTTTTGTTGATTTATCATGTATGCAACTACCATATTTTTGTACTTTTCTGATGCACTTAATGAATGAATGCAATCTACTATGCACAAAATATCTGAGTAATGGATGTGTTAGTTAGAAAGAAGTTAGTTTGGATAGATGTGCTCTGAGATTGATCTAATTGAATGTCATGGTAGAAAAGTTTTCTTTTTGCATTTTTTGGATAGATATGATCTGATAGAAAGGATGAATGTCCCAAGTCGCTACCCCTGTTTCCAATATTTGTCATCATTGCATCTTTTTTGTATTTTCTGATATTCCGGAAGAGCGTCGAATGATCCAGTTCACATACCACCTAGATACTGCCATGACCTCTTGATAGCGGAAGGAGTAGAGAGATTGAATAAAAAGAGACCCATAGTGCACCCAAATATTGACCATCTGGATTTAACTATGTTCCCTATTTGAAAAGAAATAGAGCCAAAAGCACCCAGATATTGACCATCTGGATACTGCTTGTTCTCTGAGTTAATCTAAAACAAAGAAACCAAGATAGAACTCCTATGTACCCAGAGTCCATCTGGATAATATTGTGAGCTCTTGATTTCTGAAAGGGAAAGCCAAACAAACAAGATAGAACTCCTACGCCCCTGGAGTCCATCTGGATAGCATCGTGAGATCTTGTTTGCAACATAAAGGGAAAGACCATAGAAACCAAGATAGAACTCCAAAGTAACTCAGAGTCCATCTGATTATTGCTGCAAGCTCTTAATTCTATAAACCAAACAAAAAATAAAAGAGAAGGAATGTCCAATTATTTCCCAGGGTTAAGCTCAGATCGTGGAACTGCGTGGCTGCCAGATAAGTGACAGTGCCTAGCGCATTTATCCTAAATCATCATGGCCCTGAAATCGAAGTGAACATTCAATAGACAACAATCAAAGAAAATAAGTCATGATCTATCATAGCTACTCTCCTCACATGGTGGATCCTGGATTAGCGTAAGAACATAACCCCAAAATATAGACTGACATCTGACCGACTTAACTGACCTAGTCAATATTTTTGTATGGTTCCCTGATGCAGTTGGATTCTCTTGATTGGCTCAAACTCTTTGGATATGCTTGATTGCTTTGATCGTGTTGGCAGCTGATCAAGCTGTGTCAGATGTGCCCAATGTTTGTTCGCAAAGCTCATGATTGTGACAGTATTGATTGATAAATTTGATTGCTCTGATCATGTCGGTAGTTGATCAAGCTGTGTCATATGTGCCCAATGCTTGTTCGCAAAGCTCATGATTGTGACAATTGATAGTTTGGCTTGGCCACCTGTTGCTTGTTGATTGAATTGATAGATTGATAAAGCTGTGTTAGATGAGCCCAATGCTGATATGCAAAGCTCGTGACTGTGACATTTGATTGACTGGGTGTGCTTGCCCCTTGCTCTCTTGATAACCTAGTTGGTTTTATTGCTTTGGGGTTTTTGTAATTTTTTTTTTTTTGAATGTTTTTTATGAAGTTTGATTTTCTCTTGATTTTTGATCTTTGTAGATTTTTTATGAGTTTGGAATCGCCCCCTAGTCTGGTGGACCAGTATTAACCATGGGTAAGTGCTTGGTGCTCAGAGGCGATCGTGCTTTTGGATATAGCTTGGGATAGTCAGTCTTGCATTTTGAAGTGTTCTCAAGCGTTTGAAGCTCATTGATGGTGAAGCTAAATTTGAACACTTGGCGCCTATTTGCCAGGTTTTCACCAAGGTACCTACTCAATAGCGCCTAATTTCCAGGTTTTCACTGAGAGAGCGATTTTGTTTTCTCTTTACTTTTTTGATTTTTTTGTTTTTTTTCAACTGTTGCCAAGGCGCCTGATTGCCAGGTTTTCACCAAGGTAACTTTTGTATTTTTTGGATTTTTTTTTGGTATTTTTTGGATATGTAGATAAATGCCTTAACCATAGAGGCCTTTAAGGGTAGAACCTCTTTAGGTGCATGTTGTTGATGTAGTCAGGGAGCTGATCTCCTTCTGGTGTTGCTAGTATGAATGCCCCACTCTGAGTAGAGTTGATAATAACGAATGGTCCTAGCCAATTAGGCTCAAACTTTCTGAGTTTGACTCGCTCTGCTTCATTCTTCTGATTTTCCTTGAGGACAAGGTCTCCTACCTCCAATGTTCATGGCTTCACCTTCTTGTGATAGTTTCTTCTAAGGCAATTTTGATAGCCTTGTAAGTGGTCGAAGGCATGTTGTCTTTTTTCATCTAGTAATTCTAGCTCACTGAGCCTTGCTACTCTATAGTCTTCGTCTGAAACTAGGTTCTTCAATGATATCCTCAGGGATGGGATTTCCACTTCGAGGGGTAATACCGCCTTTGTTCCATAGACTAGGGAGAAAGGAGTGGCTCCTGTAGGTGTTCTCACACTAGTTCTGTATGCCCATAATGCGGGACTAAGCTATAAATGTCAGTCTTCCCTGATTTGTTCACTATTTTATTCAGGATTTTCAGGATCATTTTATTTGTAGCTTCAGCTTGGCCATTCCCTTGAGGGTAGTAAAATGAGGAGAACCCTTGTTTGATGCGGAACTGTTCACATAGGTCTTCAACATCCTTGTTCTGGAAAGGGGTACCATGATCTGTCAGGATTGTTTGGGGGATCCTGTATCGACAGATGATGTGGTTAAGTATGAACATCGCTATTTTATTTCTAGTGATGTAAGTGAGGGGAATTGCTTCCACCCACTTGGTGAAGTACTCCATTGCTGCTATGATGTACTTGTGTCTGTTTGCTGAAGAGGGTGTGATTTTTCCTACCAGGTCAAATCCCCACATTGAAAATGGCAATGGTGATGTGATAGGATTTAGTTCCTGGGCCGATGCATGGATGAGATCTCCATGAATTTGACACTGTCTACATCTTTGAGCATGCTTGTGTGCATCTATCTCTATTGTGGGCCAATAGTATCCCATGCAGATTATTTTCTTAGCTAAGTTGTTTCCACCTCCGTGGGTTCCACATATTCCTTCATGTACCTCGTACAAATCTTTCTGGGATTCCATGGAAGTGAGACATCGTAGTAATGTTCCATCTAGACTTCGTCTATATAGAGTAGTTAAGAGGATGGTATACCTAGAGGCTTGGCGGATGAGGATTTTTCTCTGGTTCCTAGACAAGTTTGGAGGTAAGACATTGTTTTGGAGATAGCTATAGACATCTTGATACCATGGTGACTCAACACCAACAAGGACACACGCTAATTCTGTGATAGATGCCTGATGTGATGGCACCAAGAGTTGCTCCACTAGAAACTAGAATTTGGTATCGTTACCTGGCATATCAATCAATGATGCTATGGTAGCCATCGCATCTGTCACTTTGTTTTGTGCTTTTGGGACTTGGTCAAAGAGAATGTAATGAAACTTTGTGCGCAGTCTTTCCATCTGTTCTCTGTAAGGTATGAGCTTCTCATCTTTGGTCATATAATCAATGTTAACTTGACTAATGACCAACTGTGAATCACCAAATACTTTTAGGTTCTTGATTCTCCATTGAATGGCTATCTTTAAATCGATGACAAGTGCTTCATATTCTGCTATATTGTTGGTGCATTGGAAGTTAAGTCTAAAAGACTTTGGAATTGTATCATGATCTAGAGTGATAAGAACTATCCCTGCCCCCACACCATGGTTTGTACATGATCCATCAAAATAAAGTTGCCATACCTCGATCGCCGGTTGTAGTGTCATGATAGATACGTCAGGAAAGTCTGAAACAATAGGTTGGTGGTCTTGAATTGGTGCCTCTGCTAGTTGATCTGCGATCACTTGTCCTTTGATGGCCTTTCTATCTATGTACTCAATGTCGAACTCGCTTAAGATCATTACCCACTTTGCCAGTCTTCTTGTGAGCGCTACTTTGCTTAATAGGTACTTGAGAGGATCAATAGGTGCGGCAAATTTTGTTTGGTGACTCAATGTGTAGTGTCTGAGCTTCTGGGAAGCGAAAACAACTACTAGGAATGACTTCTCAATGGGCATATAGTTTAGCTCATATCCAACCAAAGTCCTACTTAGATAGTAAACGACCCTTTCTTTTCCTGCATCATCATGTTGTGCCAAGAGTACACCTAACGCTGATTCTGTCGCTGAGATATATAGAAGCAATGGTCTACCTTGTACTGGTGGTACCAATATAGGAGACTTGAGAAGGTAGTATTTAAATATATGAAATTCCTGTTCACATTGCTCTGTCCATATGAACTTGATGTCTCTATGCAATAGATGTTGGAATGGGTGGCACTTGTCTGCCAGTTGAGCTATGAAGCGTCTGATCGATTGGAGCCTTCCTTGTAACCCTCTTAGTTGTCTCAGGTTCGATGGTGGAGGCATGTCCAATATTCCCTTGAACTTTGTTGGATCCACTTCGATTCCTCTGTGTGATACTATGAGCCCCAATAATTTTCCCGTTGTGACACCGAGTGCACACTTTTTTGGATTTAGTCAGACTTTGAATTCCTGCATTCTATCAAAGATGGGTCCCAAAACCTGTATATGATCCTTTTGAAGTATTGATTTGGCTAATATGTCATCCACATAGTCTTCCATTGTCTTGTGGATGAGATCATGGAATATAGTCATCATAGCCCTCTGATATGTCACTTTGACATTCTTTAGACCAAACGACATGACATTCCAACAATATGTCCCCCAAGGACATGTGAAATATGTTTTGTGTTGGTCCTCTGGCGCGATCCTTATTTGATTGTAACCTGAAAAGCCATCCACGAGTGATAGCATTTGATGTCTGGCAGTTAGGTCTACTATCATATCAATATTTGGTAAAGGAAAGTCGTCCTTGGGACATGCTATGTTGAGATCTCGGAAGTCTGTGCAAATCCGTATTTGACCACTGTGCTTTGTAACTGGTACCAGATTAGATATCCAGTCTGCATATGGTATAGGTCTGATGAATTTAGCATCCAGAAGCTTTTTCAGTTCTGCCTTGATTAGCAATGCAATGTGAGGGTGCATCTTTCTCAGCTTCTGTTTGACAGGTTTAGCGTTGGGTAGCAATGGGAGATGATGTAGCATGAGCTCTAGATCTAATCCTGGCATATCCAAGTAGGACCATGCGAAATTGATCATTTTTACCTTGAAGAAACTGATGAACTATTCTCTCTCCTCAGGAGTGAGTGATTTCGCCGAGTAAATGTTCCTTGGGTTCTTGTCATCCCCCAAGTTGATCTCCTATGTTTCTTTTGCTAATAATGTTGATTTCTCCTCTATTGAGGGGAGGAGTTATTTCTTTCCATCTTCTAACACCTCAGTGAGGTTTTCGCTAGAAGATACATCTTCTTTTAGCTTTTTAATCTTTTGTTCCTTTTTCTTTTGTGGACTGGAAAGAGGAGCTTCCTCCCCAAAATATGCTGCTTTGTTTAGGTTAATGGAGAATCATGCCTTGTGATCTCCTGATGGAATGCCTTCCCTTAGTCCCATGAAATGAGCTATTTCCTCGTCATTCTCGAAGACATCTAGATCAGGTGGCCCTTGTTGATCCCATTCTATAAGCTCAGGGTGTACAAGACAGACACCTTCACTACTATTTGGCTTTGGTTGACTGAATGGGACTGCTGATACGGTGCCTACAAAATTGGACTGTGATGTGGATGCACCACTTGAGGTTTGATAAATGACATGTTTGTCTATATAGGGTTGTTTGGTGATGGTCAGTTGGTCAAATAGGTCTGCTAGGTTTATGATAATGTCAGACCGAGGGGAAAAATATGGGATTGACGGTTCAGAGTCGTGGAGGGATCTCCACTCATACTCATGGGAGTCAGTTTCAATGGAATGTTCATCCGATGTCTCACTTCCTTGGTTATCATTGATTGTTATGTGTAGGTTTATTTGGGATTGTGTGGTTCCCTCTTCGGCGGGCAACAAATGCGCTAATATGTTGCTTATTAGGACATGCTCTATGTTGTGCCCTCAGTGCATCTCTGCTACTTGGTCTTGATTGACTTGAATGTCTTGGATCACAGGACTAGTGCTTTGTTGTCCATAGCCCAAACCTCTTGTGTTTCTCTGGGTTGGTGGGAGAGGCAATTCATATATGCCTTGTTGTCATGCCCCCAACCCAGTTGTACCATCATACCCAAATCTTTGTATCATTGTGTAACCGTTACCATAGTTCGACAAAGGTAATAGAGGCCGAATTGTCTCAAGGGAATCTTGGTATAACCATGTATTGATGTCTTGTTCAAAAGGATTTTCTTCCGCTATGTCTCCCCACCGAACAAAGGTTGTGGGTGGACATCTGAATAGAACAGGCTGCGGAGTTTCTATTACAATAATAGGTTGTGGCATGTCATGAGTTCTTGGGCTTTGAGGCATGTGCGTGATGGTAAAAGCTTCTTCATATCTGTATTCACCATAGCCCTTGTCCGTGATGGATATCTTGCCTGCTTTCTGTGTGATATCTTTAAGTTTTGAATTTGAATAGGATGAGATGCTTGCATCTTGTTTAATGACTATCTTTCCTGCTCCTCGTGTGACATCCTTGGGATTCAAATCTGAAGAGGATGGGATGTTTGCATCTTGGTTTGATGGTACCTGGTTATCAATGTTGATCTGGACCTCATTACAATATTGGAAGGGATTGGGATCTCCCTCTATGATGATCTCTTCTCCCTGGTGTGGGAATTTGATGCATTGATGGTATGTCAAAGGTACAACTTGCATTTCATGTATCCAAGGTCTCCCTAGTAACATGTTGTATCCCAACTCAAGGTCTAAGATTTGGAAGGGTGTGTTTTTTACCACAAGACCAATGCGAATGGGTAGAATGATAATACCCTTAGAGGACCTTTCCTCTTCATCATAAGCTCTGATATTTATCCTCCTTGTGACATCAATGCTTGATTCTGAATAGACCAGTTGCTTGATTAACTTTAGAGTACAAATGTTTAACCCAGCTCCACCATCAACAAGGACCCTATGGACAGTGCTTTTGTGGATATGGACAAGTAAGTGTAGAGGATCATTATGCAGGGGTTTATGCGGCGGTACATCATGGTTTGTGAATGTGGCATGTTTGTTAGTTGCTATATGGTTGACCATCATTTGGAAGCTCTCAGGTGCTATGTCCCTTGGGACAACTGCATTCTGAAGTGCTTGGTCAAGTGCCATTTTATGCTGTGGAGATATGTGCAATAGGTCAAACATGGAGATCTAGGCAGGTGTGTGCTTTAGTCGGTCCACTATACTTGTTTGTGGATCCAAGTTTGCTATAGGATTGGCTGAGGTAGTAGTTAAGGGTGGTACTCCTTGCAAGATGACTCTAGCATGACGCGTTGTTACAGCATAATTGTTACCTTGGTCTTTGATAGTGATTGTAGCCACATGGCTATCTGAAGGATTGAGGCAATTGATAACATTGTCACTATTGGAATATGTATAGTTAACTTGTTTCATTTGTCCACCAGACCTGGAGGCTTTTCCCTTGTTGTGATCACGAAAGGTATCGTTGAATATAGTGTGATCAGTTGTGCCTTTGGTTTGAGTATTCATCACATCGGTGATCCCTGTGTCAATTAGATCTTGGATAGCATGTTTCAATCGGTAGCAGTTGGCCATTTTGTGCCCTTTCACCCGATGAAACTCGCAAAAATCTTTGTCATTATAACACCTCAGTTTGTTTTCATCTTGTTCAAAGTATCTGATTTCTGGGAGAGTGATAGTGTTTAATTGTATCAACTTGCGTAAAGCTGACTCTATCGGCTCTCCCAATGGTGTGAAATCTCATTGTTGGAATTGAAACCGTGGTTTGGGTTGATTTTGTTGTTGACTATTTGACACAGCAGCCACTTGTATAGGGGGAGGTTGGTTTTGGGTGTATGCTTGTTGAGTGGGCCTTGTGGGTTTTTGGTTTGCCACAAGTGCGCCTTGCAGTGACACCTTGGGTTGCGCGTAGTTGACTGTCTTCACATCAATGACACCATCGCTAGTGACATTTTTGTTTTTGTTCCACCACTTAGCTTTTTCCATTTCATTCTTATTCGTATTTGTTTGTGTGGGATCTACAAGGATTCCTCGTTTGACTAAGTTCTTCTCACAATGAACTCCTCTTTCAATGAGTTGTGTGAAGTTCGGAGCTAATTGTAACTCTGTTGTGAATGACATGTCTGGAATTAGATTGTCAACAAACATGACTATAAGTCTTGGTCGGACACATCATATGTTATGCAATTTTCTGTATTCCTCCATCTCTGTAGGAATTTCACAAAAGACTCTCCATCTTTCTGTTTGATGTCGCAAAGGTCCTTGATGCTGACCTTGCACCCGATGTTATGATGGAAGTGAGCTATGAACTTTTTAGCCAATTCTCCCCAAGACTGAATTTCATGAGGTAGATGTGAGAACCATTCCATTGCTGGTCCAGCCAAGCTTTGTGGGAACAGTCGCATTAGATATGTCTCATCATGAGCGACTTCGACGCAACTAGCAAAAAACTCTCGGATATGCTCAATAGGGTTGGTACTGCCCCTATACTTGTCAAATTTTGGTACAGAGAAGTGATTTGGGAATAGAGACATGTGAAGAGAATGGTCAAAGGGATATGGGTATAAATCCTCTGTGGTATAGGATTTAGTCTATCCCTGATTTTTCATATCCATCATTTGGGTTTGAAGGGTTTGCATTTGTTGCATTAGCATGTCCGTTTGATATTGAGGTTGGTGCGTGTGGACATTCCTTTGTGCCGTGGTGGGTATGAGGCTGCGCCTCTATGTCCCTTGAGTAGGAGCATAGGATTTCATCCTAGGGACTTGATATTGATTCCCTACCGAGTGATTTGTAATTGGAGGGACGTGAGTAGCCCATGGAGGGTTTTGATGTGTTTGCGGTTGTGACTGAAACTGGGGTTGATAAGGTTGGGGTAGATACTATTGCTGCTGAGGTTGGGTTTGGAACTGGGGTTGTTATCGATGAGGTTGGATTTGAGGCAATTGAAGCTGGGGTTGCTGTTGCGGGAGTTGGAACTGAGGCAATTGAAGCTGGGGTTGTTGTTGTGGGGGTTGGATTTGAGGCAACTGAACCTGGGGTTGCTGTTGCGGAGGTTGGGGTTGAGGAAACTAAAGATGGGGTTGTTGTTGCGGAGGTTGGATTGGTGTCAGCATGGGAAAAGATGTAGCCTTGAGCGGGCCTTGACTGTAAGTCGTTCCTGCAGAGATGGATCCCTGCGGGCATGATGTGTTGATCCCAAGGCTAGTGTAAATTGATTGCAGTAGTGGCATAGTTTCAGAATAGTTGGTGTTTGGTGGGATGGAAGGCATAGCATGAGAGATTGATTGTCCTGTCCATGAGACCAAAGGTGGAGGCATACTAGTGACCATAGGTGCACTTTGTTGCAAGCCTGACATGTTTTGAGTGGAAGATGTGCTAGCCTGGGTCAGGTCATTGGTTTGATTGGATACAATCTGTGTCGATGTGGGTAAAACCAATGGTGGAAAGATCTGTGACACAACAGGTAGTATCTAAGGAGTGTGAGTAGTGTTTTGACCTGCGAGAGGATTTTCGGGCCATATAGTTGATACACTGAATTCAGCGGGGAGTTTGACTCCCTTCTTTATTAACATGGCCAAGTAACGTTCAGGATTGCTCTCTACAACATCGTCAACTACTTTCATGGAGTAAGCATCTTGTTCCACATCTTCAAGTTCTTCTTCTGTGATATCTTGGAAAAAAGCTGCCCCACGGGGTTGTTCAATGAATAGAGCAGAACTGGTGTTCATGAAGGG
>MU225025.1:369369-386394 GCA_018584345.1 Thuja plicata | reverse complement strand
TGCAAAGAATCAAAGACTTCCTTATGAGATGTAACATGTTGAGATGCACCACTATCAATAATCCATTCAAGTGGTTTAGAAGCATTAAAATAGACAGTAAAAGTAGAATGAGATTGATTTCCATTAGGTTTTCCATTTGAGTAATTTTGAGAATTACGTTGATCATCTTTTTGTTTTTTAAAACAGTTATGTATTAAGTGACCATCTTTACCACAGTAGGTGCAATGAGGCCTATTTGAACGATTATTATTATGATAGTTATTGGAAGGCCTAGAATTGTTAGTATTGTTAGATCTTTGATAATTTTGATTATTATTTGAATTATTAGTGTTAGAAGATCTATTGTTATTGTGACTTTGAGAGACATATGCATGTTCATGAGATTTAAGAATGCCAAACTGAATCAATTTAGCTTCCTCTTGACGCAACATATTTTGAAAAATGGCATAAGTTAATTGAATTGTTAAAGAAGGAATAGCTAACTGAGAGTAAATATTTGTAATAAACTGTTGAAACTGTCTAGGCAAACATTTACGAATAATTATGTGGATTATCCTTAAATCAAAAAGAGGAACTTGTAAACCAATTAGTAAAAGTCTAATGGAATCAAACTTGAGCAAGAAATCATCAACAGAGTTGAAGTTGGTATACCTGAGGTCTTCAAGTTGGTCTTAAAGCTAGATTTTTCGAGTCTCATCTGCACTATCATAGGTATTTTTCAAGATGTCCCAAGCCTGATGGGCTTCTGTACAGGTAGAAATTAAGACATACAATTCGGGACTTAAGGAGATCCTGATTAAACCAAGTGCTTCCTCATTTTTATTCTGCCAATTAGTTTGGTCAGGTTGAGGAGCAGTGGCTGCTTGCTTGGAACTGGCATCAGTAGCGATATCTAAAATATGGTGGAATCTAAAGATGAAGGTCATGTGTGTTTTATGTGCATGATAATTTGTACTGGTTAACTTGATTTCTGGCATCAGGGTAGTCATGATGAAATACAAAGATCTAAACTAGAGAAAAAATAGAGAATCCTTAACAGAAAATAGAAAAGAACTAAAGAACAAACTAAATGCACTTGCATGCACTAGCATAAAGCTATAACAGCTTACGCCAAAGGGGCATGCAAGGAAAAAATCAATCACCGGAGAAAAACTGCAACTAAAAGCACTAAAAGCTAACAGATCTCGGTTAATCTATTATGAATTAACAGATAACAACGAGAACTTGCATGCAAGGAGAAAAAATTTGCTAAAACAAGCACAACCCTGCAAAAAATAAACGAGTTAGAGAACACGATAAGCAGATAAAATAATCTTACAACTATAAGGAATAAAAGCTAAATTATAACTAATTAAAAAGGAGAACAGAATAACAATCTAACAAACTAAACTGAACCCGTGAACGAAAGGAACGAATAAATGAGATTAAACTATAATATTAAATTAAAACTATTGAAAAATGAATCTATTATAAACAAGCTATAAGATTAAAACTAAATCTATTATAAACTAAATTTTATTAAAAAACTAAAAGATTTAAAACTAAAAACTATTTAAACTAAATCTATCGATATATGGACTGATGAATCACGACTGAGCAGAAGGACTGAAGATGGCGGAGGAAGGCGGACGTCTCTACTTCCACAAGGTCGAGGGAGGTGGCGAATGGAATACACCACGGTAGAAGGAGTGGAAGTCACGTGAAGAGGGGAAGGGAAAGGGCATAGGTATAAGGGAAAACGACGGCTAAAAAGGATCGGGTATGAATGCGACACTGGATCTCGCAACACCAAAGCCTGCTCAAAACACAAAACGCAGTAAGATGAATAAGATATTGTATTTTAACTGCCAAGATAGAATGTTTTTGCATATAAAAGGCAATCGACCTATTGCAGATCAGAAAAAAGAGTACTGAGAATTGCAAGGAAGAAGAATGAATCGATACTGTATATAAAATTGAATGCATGCAAAAATATAAAACCTAAAAATTGAAATGCAAAAGAACAGAGAATATGCTATAAAAAAATGCATGCAATGATATGAAATTAGAAACAAATCATTGCAATATTTAAAAAAGGAATATTCTATGCATGAACCGATATTAGAAAAAGGAATAAACTTTTAAACATTAAATTATAATATTAAAAAACTAGATTTAATATTATAAATAAAAAGAATAATATGAGAAATTAAGATTTAAATTTGAAATTTTTTTTTATCAAAGGTACTGAGATTTTGATTAAAAAAATTGTATTATATACGTTAATAAAAAGGTAACCAATTAGATAAAACCGGGTTTGGTGGTAAACCGGTCAAACCTAAAAAAAAATTTGATTTTTTTCACTTAATTAGATTAGTAAAAAAATATACTAGCAAAAAAACTCTCTCAAGAGTCTCCGAAATTGGAGTGCTCCAAGATATGGTAGCTCCTTCACCTACACACTCAAAACACGATTAAACCAACCTGCTATGATACCATGTTAAAATAATAATAACAAAATATAGAGTAAGGAAATTGTTTAATCAATGAGCAAGGAAAAGAAGTGTTACCATGAATAATCACAAAAACTAGGAGCATTCACCAAGCACAATGAAACAGGGAGAAAATATTTTGAAGGGGGGAAAGCATAAAAAAAACCCCATGATATTAATGAAAGTGGCAACAAATGCCTAAGAGAGAGAGAGAGAGAGAGAGCAAAGCTCATACAAAATAATCAAGAAGAAGAAGTATCTCATGTGAGAGAATGAATGAGAATAAAAAGAGAAGGAGAGCCATCTCTTTAATAGAGATGTGAGAAAGGAGTTACATTGTAACTCCCAATTATGTGTATGCCACATTTCACTAGTGTGTGAGACAAGTGTAGGATTCCTCATAAGGAGGAATATCTAAGATTATAAGAATAATATAAAGGATACCTTGGTTTATCCTAGTAAATATAACAACCAAGGAAGGATTAATTCTAACAGTATGTAAGTACCTGATATATCTGAAAGATGGAAGGATGAGAAGTTGGAATATGTAAGAAAGAGTGTTTGAAGACCTTGTGGGAGAATTCTTTACATTTATCTATATAAGATGACTGAAACTCATAGTTCTAGTTATAATGAATGTAAACTGTGAATATTGCACTATCATGTTATTAGGTCCCTAGTTGTGGTGTGATGTTTGCTAGCAGTCAGGCTAGTTGTTCAAAATGGATAAAATTGGCTTAAAATGAACAAAATTGGTTCAAATAATTCTATACATTGCTTCACATTGGTAATTTAGGTTGTATAGTTTGGTGAGCACACATTTATATGGTTTGTGCAGTGTTTTAGTTAAGACATTGTATGTTGATTTGCTCCACAAGTGAAGTTGTGTTGTTTTGAGTTTGACATTGTTGTCATGTTGACTTACTCAACTAATCATTGTAGCTAAATTTATGTATTTTAGGAATGGATATGTATTGGAAGAAGAGTTAAGAGGTTAAGAGATTATGTTATGGTGCTTTGTGCTTTGTATGAAATTATGTGTTTTGAAGAGTGATATTAAGTCGAAAAGTGGTATGTTTTGATTAATTAACAAAAAAAGGTTTTGAAGGGACCTGAAACCCTTTACAAAACATTACATCAGAAGATTAAGCATTAAATACCAAAAGAAAAATTCAAGAACCAGCCAAAAAAGAGGCCTACAAAGAGGCAACAACACTAACAATGAAAAATACAGATAACACTAGCAAAAAAGAAACCATCCAGAGGGAAAAAAAATGACAAGTAATATGTTTTTAATGCTTTTACATGTTACATTTGGGTCTGAATTTGAAGAGTGTTACGATGTGCATGCTTTGATTATATAATTTGAGGAAGAATTATTGTGATATAATTGGGTTCCCTTTATATCTAGGGTGGACCACATTGAGAATTTGTGTTCTTGCTGGCCGATTTTGTGTAAACATTTCTATATATGAATTAAAATGGATGAATTGAGATATGGTGAATTCAATTAGTATTGGATCAATTAAAAATTTTGTGTGAAGTGGAAGAGGAAGACCATAGGTGCAAATTATAGAATTTGATAAAGTAGTTACAATTGTTGATCAAGAAATCCTACATTCTTTCATTTTATCATTTTTGGTGCCTACTGGAAGTTAGTCCACTCTTTTGGCATCTTTGTACGTACCTGTATCTTTCCCTAAAGTTGTGTAAGTCCTCTTAGGGATAGTGAATTCCTTGGTAGTGTACCTAAACGTCAAGAACAATAAGTTCCTTGGTTTCCGGCCTAAAACATTGTATTTAATTATTTCACATAGTGAGTGTGATTCTTATCATGGTTTTTCTTGCATTGGATTTTCCATATGAATCTGGTGTTCACATGTGTGTTATCATTGTTATATCTTTTGCTTATGGTTAGTTGGATTAATAATAATAAGTAACTAAGAATTATGGAAGAATTGAAAAGTATTTATTTATGCTTATTCACCCCCCTCTTAGCATCTGAAGTTGTTCAAAAATTGGTATCAGAGCAAGGTTTCTCTAAAAGAAGCTTAATCATTTTAGGCAGATCTGAGATGGTGAATGAACATAGCAAAAAAATAGCTAATTGAAAGGAAAAAATTATACATTTTTGAAGGAAAGTATGGAAACACACTTGGACTCTATGTTGTTTGGAGGTTTTATGTTATTAGAACATATTACATTCATTTGGCATTTGGACCCCTTCTAGTTTAGATGAGCTCAGAGAACATGAGAAAAATGTGAAGGTGAGGAATTATATTATGAATGGTCTAGGCGATTCAATTTTTTTGAAATTCATAGGATGCAAGACCACATTTGATGTTTGGGAAAATTTGGGCAACATACATGGCAGAGACAACAAAACAAAGAAAATCAAGTTGTTGAGTGTGAAACATAAATTTGAGGCTCTAAAGATGATTTAGGATGAGAATATTGAAGACTACTTGCACTAGGTGAATGAATTTGCTAGTCTGACTATAGACACTAGTGGAACCATAGAAGACAATTAAGTGTTATTTAGAGTGATGAGAATTGTGACTAAGACTTACAAACCTTGATTATTTCTTTTCAACAAAGTCATAATATGGAGAAATATAGTTTGGAAGAGCTCTATGGTTTTGTTACTAATTTTGAGATGTCTAAACATGAAGAAAGCCAATATGAGAAGAATGATGTTGAGTTCAAGGTGACAAAGAAGACTAAAGAATAAAATATTGTCTAAAGATTGAAGAAAGGATTTGACGAATATAAAGGTAATTTACCCTTAAAATGTTTCAAATGTGGAAGAGTAGGACATTATGCTACTAAATACCATTTTAAGGGAGATAATAAGAAACTTGATGATGATGAAAGAAAAGGTAACTACAAAATGTATAACAAAAATGCTAGGACAAATAATTGTGATTAGGGTAAGAAAAGTAAGTAAAAATATTGTAGAAGAAACTATGACGACTTCTCTACATGCAAAAGAAGAATCCAGATCCTGAATTATTGATTCTAGTTGCTCATATCATATGAAAATTGACTGAAGAGTGTAACTTGTAAAGCTTGAAAAATATGATGGAGGATCAATCACATACATTTGAAAAGGATATGCACCAATATGTGGTAAGGGAGCTAATTTTTTGTATCATCCTAAAAGTAAGCACCCCTAATTAGGTGCTCATTTTAGTCCCATTTTAGTATCTATGGGTTCCCACATTGATTTCACAGTCTCCTAACACTTATTGAACCTTCAAATGAACATTATGAGTCCTATTTTGATTCAATTTTTCCAAAAAGTGAGGTTAGCACTTTTTCCCTAGCGTGCTTCTCTATTTTTCCTCTAATCAAATATTTGTTCTATCACCTAGGCCATATAGCCCTATTTTTTTTGCCTTTGTGACTTATTTTGACCTCAGATTGAGTTGTACCCAGAAAAAATTGCACCTACCCTATTTCCCTAACACCCAGTTCAAATTTTGGCTCATTTTCCCAGGCACAAAATGTCATTAGCGTTCTATACCCTAGAATTGGGGCCCAAATTTGGCTCAAGGCCTTATGCCAGGATATTAGCAAGAGATCTTGTTCCGTAGTCAACATGCCTGAGTTTTAACCCCCGAAATGATGGATTGATTATATAAAGCCCCTATCTCTCCTCATTTTGGTATCCATTATCAATTTCAAGCATTCACTATCAATCTTTCAAGCATTCACTATCAATTTTCAAGCATTCATGATCAATCAAGTAATTGGATTTCAAGATCTCTTATACAATTGAGCATCCAAGTCTTCAATCCTTCAAAGCATTCTTCCTTATTCTCATCAATCATTGTTGGAAAACTAAAATATCCATCATTCAAGGCATTTATTTCATGGTTTCCTTTTAAATCAAACTATTGCATCAACATTGATTATCACATCCAAAGAAGCATTGTGCTATCAAGGTATAAGGTGGTTTTCAACTCAAATATAGCTTCTATTTCATCTTTCCTTATGCATTTCCTTTCATTTTAGAAGGTTGATTTATAAACAGGGGTATGGATGAGGAAAACCCATTTAGCCAACCTTTTTCCTCATTTTTTTGTGTGTAGGGACATGGTACAGACACACTGGATGAGAATCTGAAAGATCAGATACAGTCAAAGAGACCCAGAAAAAATTACACAGATTTTCCAAGTTCAAATTTCCATTTTTGTTCTATCCTTGGGTTCAGAATGAGTTTTCCATGTACCATGCATTTTCAACTCAAATCTGGCAAAGACTCAGGTTACAACCTCTAGGTCTTTGATCTGCAATTACAGGTCATTATGGGATTCTGACAATCGGGAATTCGAGTCTAAAAACTCACTTCTCCTATTTCATTTTCGGGTGCATTCAAATTATTATCCATTCCCTTTTACACCATTTTCTACGTAGGATTAGATAAGATCTCTTCTTATTTAGTTTCTTTCGTATCAATATCATTCCTCTCCTTTTCAATTTTAAGCAACAAAGGAATGAAAACCCTTCAAAAATTGACATTACATTGGTATATTTATTACCTAGTGGTGTCAATCATATTTGTCTTGAGCTGGTTTTGTATACTCATGTGTCATATGAATTGGGGAAAACAATCCTTTTATGTGATCCCCTTTTCATATTGTACATTTTGGTGAACCTAACTCTTCTTACATACTTTTGATTTGGTGTCTAGATCTACTTTTTATGCATTACTTTAATCACTATTCGCATTACATCTTTCATAAATTGTATGTATTTAAGTATACAGGTTGACCTATTATACATTTTGGCAAACTTGAGTCTTCTTACATACTTTTTATTTTGGTGGTTAGATCCTCCTTGCATGACATTTCAACTTTGATTTGGTGTTTAGATCTCATTTGTATCCATTATTTTTGTACCATCCTAAAAATTTAGCATCCATTAGTGGTGGCTCTAATTAGGACCTATAGCCCCTCTTTTGTGATTTCAAGGTCTTTTTGCCCATTCTGCTTGATCCCAACAACTAGTAATTCAAATTGGCTACTTTGCATGTCATCCCGATGTACCTGGCCAAATTTGGGGTCGAATCCAAGGGTGCACAACATTTGAAACATTGTGTCTCTGGGTACACAATTCTCTAATTATTCAGCACCCAAAGATTTTGTCCTAGATTGGGCTTGGAGCCCGATGTCAGGGTTCTTCATTCAATTCTTATCCAGTGGTTGACCTTGCTTAGTTTTAGATCCATATATGAGGCTCAAAGTATATAAACCATATATCTATCCTCATTTTTACATCTCATATCTTTTTTAAACTATTAAGTGCAAGAAATCATTTTCAAATTTTCAAAATCATTCAAGCAAGCTAGGTGATTTTAAGATCTCAAGCCAAGGCATTTTCTGCTTCTTCTTCTATCTCATCAAGGAAATATTCTTAAAGATGGAGAAATATTGTTTATTCCATTATGGTGTTTTAGTGGAGCTCTCAAAAAAGCAAAGAAGATCTCTCTTTCTCCATTATTCATTCTTCTTTATCTCCTTGCAAGTGTGATCAAGCATTTCAATAAAATTCAAGATCTAGGGGTGGTATTCATAGATCCATGAATATGCAAAGACATCCTTGATCCTACATCTCTTCTACAAGGTCAATATCTACATTCAAGCGATAAACATCAAGCATTCTTCATGGATTTGAGTGATACAAACATATGTTTGTAAGGGAAAGCACATTAACATGGTACTGAACCTTTATGTTTACTTTATGCTTTACACTTGATATTTCAAGGTTGATTCATAAACATGGGTTTTACCAAGTAAAACCCCTTTAGCCAACCAATTTCCTTATTTTTTGTGTACAGGTACAAGCCATGAAGTTGTAATTCTAGAGCCGAGCTCCGCATGACCCGACACAAGTCCACGTAGAATCTGGAACACATTCACTAGGTAAATAATGTTTTAGGGATTTTGCACCCAACTACAGAACATTCCAGGCTTTTTGCACCCTCAGAAATAGGCTCAAATTTTTCAGGACATACAACAGATTGGTTACAGAGCCCATATTTGGAAATACAATTTTTTTTGGGGTCCTGATAGTAAAAAAAATAGCAACATAACAACATCTCCTTCATCTTTTCAAGGTATACTTATCTTCATCACATTTCAATTTTAATTCCCTTTTTAACATTGAAACCTATATATTTGGAGAACACGATTTGTCTCAATTCACGTATAACACATATATTCATAGACACTTATACAAAAAAAGGAAATACAAGCCCCTAAGATCGAAATTTGGTATTGGTGTCACTTCCTCTCTTTTGTGGTGTTGATCTGATTTGACTTGTGGTGACTTGGTATTTATAATGTAGATGCAGTGAATTCGGGGAGAACTTTCATCCTATTAGGTGATCCCCATTTTCCACTGTACATTGGTGAACTTGACAAAGAACATTTTCATTTTGATTTTGTGTCTAGATCTACTTTGTATACATCTTTGATACATTGTATGCATTTTTTATATCTACATATATTTTATCATTTAGATATTTAAACTTGGGTTAGATCTATGCTTAATGTGTGCCTTAAAATTACTTTACAATTGATCTAGTTTCACTTTTTGGCTTAAGCATTATATATCCTTTGTTCATTGTTTTAGATATATATTCTTTTCATTTTGTGCACAAGTGTTATTACATTGAGGCCTACCTATAGCATTCCCATTAGGAGAAGTTGTAGACTTATGGGTTCTTTTGATCTTGACTCATCTTTCCTTCCTAGGAATCTTGAAGAGACCAACATTCATAATAATGATCTCCCTCCACCTCTTGAAAAAAATCCTCCAATTCTTCTCATGATGAGGATGAGAGTCTAAGAGTTACACTTAGTCAAATCCAAATTCTCTCTCATGAATTTGATAAATTTGAACAATGGTTAGGTCAAGATAATCCCAATCCTAGGGCTATTTCTATAGTTGGTTTTTTTATAAAGATAATCCATAATGATGAACATGGAATGGATTTCTTACGTGCCTTTCTCAACTTGTTCATAACAATGTCAAGTCAATTCAAGATTGTGCTCCAGAACCTGGTTACACTCAACATCTCATTAGTGTTGAGCCTTTCTAATTGCATTCCTACCTCAATGCCTAGTGTTTCTACCTATATGATACCTATAATAACCACTTCATGTCAACCTTCTAAATCTATACATGTTACCATTCCTAATACTAGTCTTCCTTTCTCTAGTATCCCACATGTTTCCTTACATGCATCCATGCCCACTTACAATAGTCTCCATTTTTTTGTATTTAAATGTTCCTTCTATTTCACATAATGCTCCTAATGTTACCCACATACCTCCTTCTACTATTTCCATTGAAACTGTAATCAATGATGTTTCTAAAATTGTGTCATCTTTACAACAAAAAATTGCTTCCATGACTCAATCCAAGTTTAACATACCAACTTGTGATATTGGTAGTCCCTTATCCTTCAATGTAGCTCATGCCATCATTCCTCGATACATAGAGATCCCCTGTTTAGATACCTACAATGGTAAAGGTGATCCCTTAACCCATGTTAATACCTTTCAAATGTTGTGCAGTGACTTTTCTCATGATCAAAGGTTCATTACTAAGGTTTTCACTAGAACCTTTTGAGACAAGGCCTTGCAATGGTATTGTTTCTTGCCTCTTTATTCTATTGATTCCTTAAAAAAACTCACCAATTTCTTCATCAAACAATTCCAAAATAATATTAGTCCTACAATATCCTTGATTGATTCGATGCATTGTAAAAAAGGTCCTAAAGAAAAGGTTACTAATTTCATTGGTAGATTTAAACATTTACATGTTCAAATTTCTTGTGTTATACCTGATATTGATGTACAATGCTTATTTATTGATAATTTATAAAAATATATTAGGGATGTGTTTTGTTTTATGAATTATCATCTTTTACTCAATTATGTGCATTTTTTCACAATTATCAACTTCAAGTGAGTCAATTTAAGAGTTCTACTCCAATAGATTTGGGTTATAAGGGTGATGGCTTTGGTTGATAAGGGTGATGTCGAATCACAGTCATTTCAGAGGTTTCAAAAACCAAAAGTATTTATCAAGATCAATCCTTCATCAAATCATGTTGATGAGCAAGTGCCAACAAAATCCAAAGGTGTGGCTCATTTGTCATCTCACTTTAAACATACTTGTACTTTTACTCAGCTTAATGAATCTTTGCATAATGTGATGACAAAGGGTCTTAATGCTAATATATTAACACTTCCTCCCATTAACCTAATTTACCCTAACAAACCTCAATCCAAGTATGTCAACCCTAAATATTTATGTCAATACCATCATCAACCTGGTCATGATACTAAAAAATGTTTATGTTGTGAAATTTGTCGTCCAAGACTTTATTGAGTCCAATGCTATGTCTATTGGAGGTGTGAATGGTCAAGGAAACATATTTGTAGCACCTCGCAATCAAAACTTGCAAATTTATACTAATCCTTTACCTTCTCATTCCAATCATACCATTGAGTCTACCGAGCCTTGGCCTTCTTCCTCTCATGTTGTTGAATATGATGATAACTATATTGAAGCCAACAATGTGATTAACCTTATTGATCAAACTAAATCCAAATCTAAACCCAAACCTGAACCAGATATTCCCATTACCTTTGATCCTAGTGAAACTATTAAGGCTCCTGACGGTCCTCTTTACATTGTTGCAAGAGTTAATGACCTTGTTTCTCATGGTGTCCTTATAGATCCCAATTGTATGACGAGTTTTATAACTAAAGAACATATTTTTACAAGACAAATACAACGTGATTTCTATGACAATTCATAATTGTAATGGTTTCACATTTTTTACCCATGGTTCTATCACTTTTTCTATAGAAGTTTGCGGTAAAATGGTAGATGTTATCTTTGTTGTCATCCCAACTTTCATTCAGTTTCAAGTCCTACTTGTTCTTCCTTGACTCACCTTTATGAAAGTTGTAGCCTCTCATATCCATAAGTGTGTGAAATTTCCTCATAATGGATAAATCATCATTGTTAATCACAGTCTTTTCCAACCTTTAGTTCCTCAAGATTTTGTTGACCTTGACTTTTTTTGGCCTTCTATACCTCAACTTACTCACCCTCACAAAGATAAATTTTTTTCAGTCCTATTAGAAATACAAAATCCAAAAGATCTGTGAACTTAAAAATTCTAAGGATATTTCATATCCTTTCCCTAAACATGGAATCCTTCCCACACTGCCTATACCTCCTTTTATTCTTTTGCTATTCCTCCTATAAACTACAAACCTTGTACCCATCCTATCTGTCAACCTAGAAAGGTTCCTTCAGTTCTCCCCCTTAAGGAAGAAAAGGATCCCTTGTTGATTGATCACAAGCCAAATCAAATCTCCAGCAAGACTAAACATGACTGTTGTGCCTGTGACCTTCATCACAAATGTCGTGCTAGAGCGCATGAGCGTGCTTCCCAAATCCTTTCCTCCCCTAAAATACCTATTGACACTTTGATCCAATTTGAACAACCTATGCATATACCAAGGGAAGAATTCAACTTGAAAATGATAAGATTGAATAAACATGATAATTATATTCATATCTTGGATTATATTACGATTAATTTGGATGATGAAGATACTCTAGATGACTATGTTTTTGATGAAACTAATGATGATATTCATGCTAATGAATTTGATGGCATGTAATAGCTTATTGATGTTAATCATTATTTGTCAACTATTTTTCACAACAATTATCTCTTAGTCCCAGTGACAAATAAATGATCCATCTTTACAACATGGTCCTTGTTTGGAACTGGCTATTGTTCCATCTACCGTGCTTGATGTTGCTCCTGTTACAAGTTGCCCACTTTCCCTAAACATTATAGACTAAGATGGGGGGAAGGTGATATTCCTGACTAGCTCCACTTATACAGTGGATTCTATGTGTTTGCTTGTTCGTCATGATGTGGTTCCCCCATAGTGTTCACCTAGTTATATGTTTTGTTTAGATTTATTTTAAGGACCCTTGTTGCTTCGTTGGTGCAAGGTGATAAAGGAATCAACCTTTTGTGGCATTCCTCTATTTGTATCACATTTCTTCTATATTTTGTTACATGTTATGTTGTACATGTTCCACTATTTGTAAATGAGCTTTTGTGTTGTCTGATTAGGGATGATGCAAAATGGTAGCTACCTATTCTTTTTGGTCTCCGCGATGTCGGCCCAAAAAGATTGTTCTCCATGACTCTTATGTGACATTCTTCCTTTGTGCTTGTAGTTTTTCTACCTTGGGGGAATGATATCATTTTATTATGATATAATATACACATGTATTATCATATGATCATATTGACCCCTGAGTTAGTAGATCCCTTTCATGCTCTCTTTTGTTATGTGTTTCATTTCCTTTGGTTTGTCATTTTTTGGGGACATCTCATAGTCGAAACGTCTTTTATTGGATGCATACATACACTCTATTAAATTTGTTGCTCTCATTAAGGCATTTGCAATTGCTTTAACTTGGGGGCATAGACTTAGCTCATTATTTCACACTTTGCACACACAAAGAATGATTTAATATCGCTTATCATGAATCCTTAGACTGATCCCACTTTAATCGGTCCTTTGATTGACCACTTTCACTTATTCCTTTGACTAACCACACACACTTGGTCCTTTGACTGACCTCTTTTTAGATCCTTAAACTAATCCTCTTCAATGGGTTGACTAGTAACTATGTAGCTTGACAGGCTTTCAATGTCATCTTTTGCAACACCTTTTTATTTGCATGATCCACGATAAGGTATCTCCTTACTAGGCTAGTGGCCATGCCGTATTTCTCTCTCAAGTGATGCCTCTCTTATTTTGATTTTGGATTTGATTAAGACTTAAGTCACTGGGGGGCTTGATGTTTCTTTGTCTCCTTGACCTTGATAAGACCTTTCATATCCATTGATCTACTTTACCATGAGCATGTGTTTGTCTCATACTCCCGCTTAAGTGGGGGTTAAACGCACCATCCTAAAAAGTTTTCACACATTATTGGTGGCTCTAATTAGGACCTATAGGCTCCTCTCTTTTGTGATTTCAAGGTCTTTTTGTCTGTTTTTCTTGATCCCAACAACCAGTAATTCAAATTGGTGCCTCTTCTTGTCATCTTGATGTTCGTGGCCAAATTTAGGACAAAATACAAGGGTGTACAAAATTTTAAATGTTGTGTCCCTGGGTGCACAATGTTCTAGGCATTATGCACTCAAGGACTTTGTCCCAAATTGGGCCTAGAGTCCGATGTTGGGGTTCTTCATTCAATTCTTGTCTAGTGATTGGTCTGACTTAGTTTTATATCCTAAAATGAGGGGAAAAGTGTATAAACCATATATCTCCTCATTTTGATATATCATATCTTACTCAAGCTATCAAGTGCAAGCAATCATTTTTTAAATTTTCAAGAGCATTCAAGCAAGCTAGGTGATTCCAAGGTCTCAAGCCAAGGCATTCTTCTTCTTCCATCTCATCAAGGCAATCTTATTCAATTTGGAGCAAGATTTTCTATCCCGTGATGGTGTTTTAGTGGAGCTCACAAATAAGAAAACAAGATCTCTCTCTCTCTCTCTCTCTCTCTCTCTCTCTCTCTCTCTCTCTCTCTCTCTCTCTCTCTCTCTCTCTCTCTCTCCTTATAAGTGTGATTTAGAATTTCAAGAAAATTCAAGATCTAGGGGTGGTATTCATAGATACATGGATATCTGAAGGCATCCTTGATCTTACATCTCCTCTACAAGGTCAACATCTATATCTAAGAAAAAAACATCAAGCATTATTCATGGATTTGAGCAATACAAATATTTATCCATGAGGGTAAGCACATTAACATGGTATTGATCCTTTGTGTTTACTTTATACTTTACATTCCATATCAAGGTTGATTCCTAAACAGGCGTTTGACCAAGGCAAACCCATTTAGCCAACCTACTCCCTATTTTTCTATGTGTGTGTACATGCCAGGAAGGTGTAATTGCATATTTGAGCTTTGTAGAACCTGACACAGGTCCCCGCAGAATTTTGAATACTTTCACCAGGTACAAAATGTTTCAGGCATTGTACACCCAGGTACAAAATGTTTCAGGTGTTTTACACCCTCAAAAATAGGCTCAAATTTTTCAGGACAGACAACAAACATGTTACATAGCCCAGATCTGGAAGTACAGTTATTTCTAGGATCCCGACAGTTGGGAAAACAACAATAAAACAACACCTTCTTCATCTTTTCAAGGTACACTTATCTTCATCACATTTCAATTTCATTTTCCTTTTTAACATTGCAATGTACATATTTAGATAATCAATTGATCTCGATTACATATAACATATACACTCATACACAAAAAGAAAATACAAGTCCCTAAGATCTGAATCCAGTATTGGCATCACTTCCTCTCTTTCGTGGTGTTGATCTAATTTGACATGTGGTGGATTCATATTTCTAATGTACACACATTGAATTTGGGGAGACCTTGCATCCTATTATGTGATCCTCATTTTCCACTGTACAGTTTCTATCATATATTTGTTGTGTGTGTAAATATATACATACATATATACCCATTTATAGATATACATCACACACACATATATATATATACACACATACATATATATGTGTTTATCTGTATATGTATGTGTATATATGTATGTGTATATGTATGTACATATGTATATGTATATGTATATGTATATGCATATGTATATGTATATGTATATGTATATGTATATGTATGTGTATATGTATATGTAATATACATCTATGTGTATATGTATATCTTTGTGTGTATGCGTGCGCACGTGTGTGTGCGTGCGTGTGCGTGTATAAGTTGAGAGATGTCATTTTCATTTAAATGCATTATATTTTTACTTTAGAAAATATATAATCTTATAGAAAATGACATGTTTGGTTTATTTTACTTATATTTAAAAATATATAAATATGCTGGTTGTCATATAAACTAACATACCTACATAAAAAATATATCTACATGATTCTATTAAATAGGTAAAAAGGTATTAAAAAATAAATAAAAGATATCATAAATATCTATTAAACAATTAAACAGATAGAAAAGCTTACAAATTAAATTTCCTAATTTTTTTTATGGTTAATGCTTTTAGGGTTAGAGTTTAGAGAAAGCACAGTTATAAATTATAATTCAAAAGTGAACAAAGATGGTTCTAAAGATCGCCCACAATAACATAGATTAAATCTCTTTTAGTTATTAATTTATGAATTAATAAATTAAAGAAAAAATATGTGAAGAAGCACCTATACCCACATCTCATTAATTATTACATGTCATACATTCCCCTATATTTTTTCAATTCATTCATTGAATATTGGGGAGATGACTATTTTTCCCCCTCTCTTTTGCTCTTGCCTTCTATACTTATGTTGCCTTTTTATCTGGCTGGGCTCTTTCTTTATTGATCTATTATCTATGTGGTTTTTTATTGCTTTTCCCTTTAGTTAGGGGACATTTTTTCCTTCTCCTATTTCTCTATCTTTGATCTTGCCTTGTTTTCATCTCTTGGTACGGAGATAGCTTGGAAACACCTTGGTACATTTACTTTCGTTATTACCCACTCCTTTAGGGCCCGTTTGGCAACAGGAATACCATATCCTAGATATGGTCAATTCTGGAAGATGCTGGCAATTCAAGAAGATGCTTATCCTCAAAATGAAATCCGGAATATGGACTGACCCGTTTGGTTCACCCGGAAGATGACTGAGAAGATGCATAAGGAATTTTAATTCTTTATTTTTTAATTTCTTTGAATATGGTGTGTATATGTGTGTATATATACACACATGCACACATGTGTATATACATAGATACATGTATGTATATATAGACACATGTGTATATGTGTATACATGTGTGTACATACACATGTATACACATATACACACATACACATGTGTGTGTATACACACACATACACATGTGTGTTATACACACACATGTGTGTATATACACATACATACATGTGTGTATATACACACACATACATGTGTGTATATATACACATACAAGTGTGTATCCATGTATACACATATACACACATGTGTATATATACACACATACACACATGTATGTGTATACACATACATACATTTGTGTATATACACACACATTATATGTGTGTATATACATGTGTGGATATATACATGTGTGTATACATGTGTATATACACATGTGTGTATATACATGTGTCTATATACACACGTGTATATATACACATTTGTGTATATGTATACACATACATGTGTGTATATATACACATATGTGTATATGTGTATACATGGATACACACTTGTATGTGTATATACATGTGTGTATATATACACATGTGCATATATACACACACATGTGTATATATATACACATGTGCAAATATATACACACATGTGTATATATATACATCTTTATAGCAATATAATATACATCTTTATAGTCACGGATTCTACAAAATATTAAATTTGGTTTGTATAT
>MU225025.1:345529-369319 GCA_018584345.1 Thuja plicata | reverse complement strand
TGTGTATATATATACACATGTGCAAATATATACACACATGTGTATATATATACATCTTTATAGCAATATAATATACATCTTTATAGTCACGGATTCTACAAAATATTAAATTTGGTTTGTATATACATGCACATGTGTATATACACACATGCATATATACATACATGCGTATATACACACATGTATATATATATATCTTTATAGCAATATAATATACATCTTTATAGTCACGGATCCCACAAAATATTAAATTTGGTTTTCTAAAAATTGGAATTCCCATTCCACTTATTTTGAAATTCCAATTCTACCTATTTAGGTGGAAGATGATATTCCCATTTTTTGGGCAAAATGAGAATTTCGGAATTCCAATTCCATTTTTTTCCATGGACCCAAACATGGAATTTGGCATTATCCAGAATTAGATAATGCCAATTCCAGTCCAATTCCTGCTGCCAAACGGACCCTTAGTATTATCTTTCTTTGATGATCACACATGCAGACTCAACAGAATGTGATTACTTCTTATTGCTTGGGTCTCCTTTTATACCATGTATGTACACTCTGCATTGTTATTTTTTTCCTTCTCAGAAGCTTCCCTGTGCGGTCATGGAGTCTAACCTGAATATAGTCCCAATAGGCAAGTACAAAACTATGACATTTAAGGGTCATATCAAACCGAGAGGTGGGGGAAAATCCTCAATAAACTTGATGGCTTAGCAAACCTGGTGGTTAGGACTATTATGGGTGAGGAAACAATAGATTACAATATTTTTTTTCCGAGTGAATTATGATATCCCTGCTAATTTCACATCCCTCCTCTTGATCATATGCATGGAAAAAAGAGACGTTATTTCCCTTTGTAGAAGTGCCCTTTGTGGTGAATTATTAGAAAGATTGGAAGTGGTTATATGGGTTGTTGATGAAAATTTTATGATCTCGTACCTAGAGGGTTACACTGATGTGGGTGTTAACATTCTAGCTATGGAGGTGGTGAAAAGGCCTCTGTTAATTGTCAAGAATCATTTGATCTTTGAAGCAAGGAAAAAATAAGTTACCTTGAGTGCTAATTTATTGATGAAATGACGTCAACTTAAGTCATCCTCTAGAGACCGTTGGTGGAAGGATTATATGTATGCACTCGGGTATGAAGCTCCTTCTGACTTGGTAGACATCAACATTGAAATAATATAGTATATCCCCCTTATTACCTTGAAGCCTACTAGGAGAGGCAACATAGGTGTAACTAACAAAAATGAGGTTGGAAATAATGGAGCGGAACCATCGAACTCTGGCAATTCGTATGTATATGTGAGATTAATCAAGGATTAGTATTATCAAGGTGGTTGATGTTTGTAGGTGTGGTTAAGAAAGGCCCATTTTGATTATAGACATGGCACTCTATTCTTACTATACTCATTTGGCTCAAACTCTTAGTGCTTTGCATTTTTGCTCCTATATAGTCCCCCCCCCTTCTTTTTTTAACCCGGAGGTGTCCCCGCGACCCAGCAGCCCGTAACTTGGGTACCAGGGGTGAGCTGAGGTGAGACTAATCCTCAGAGGGTGTGATCAAAGGCCGCACGCCGAGCACACCAGGAAAATTTGAGGGAAGTTTTGAACCCGAGACCATGGGGGTGACCCACGACCTCAAGCCTCCACCCCCACCGTTGGATGATAATTTCGTAAATACTTAGGTTGGTTCTAGTACTCTTTCTAATGAATAATATTACCATTTAGTTCCTACAATATAGTTTAATATTATAAAGCAAACAATTTTAGATGATTTGTAGCCATGGTATTATTTATGTTCTTGTTTAGTTGTTTTCTTAAAATTATGTCAAAGGATGTTATGTTAAGGGTTGAAAATTGGCCATATTATTCTAGTAGGATATAATTCCTATAAAGGACAACTATGTCAATTATATATAAATTATATGAACCTGGAATGGATGTAGTTTCTAACTCTTAATTTAGCACTCTTCACATATTCCTGAGTAATAGAACACTTGGGTTAGTGATATGTTGTTAAAGTTCTTTTTGCAATTACAACAAAATGGTTTAGCTACGAGTCAATATTGAAAGTGTTTTTTGGTTCTTTCTACAAATACAATGAAATGGGTCAGTATGGAATGTGTTTATGATTTTTTTTACAATGGATCTACTCATCAATTTTATCATTAGATGAATCTAATTTAAGCTTCTACCAATTTGAAATTCACTTATGGCTAAGGATGCTATGATGGAATATGGAATAATGGGATTGATATCTAATACCTTTAGCTATTTTGAGGAGCTAATTAAGTTGTTCAGTATTAATGAATCTATGGGATGAATTAAGCCTCTGGTAGGATCGTTTGAGGGGTGGACATTATCTAGCTTTGTAAGTTAAGTATTTTTGGGCAGGCAATGCTATTTGAGAAAATGGAATAAGAACAACACTCACATCTATGTTTTCATCACCAGGTATGAGGATAATACAGAGAGATTGATAGAAGAAAATATATGCATTTGCATTGCATAAGGATAAAAAATGTTGGTGTATATGTAAAATTTCATGCTAAGTAATATCATAATGTCATTTTGAGTTTAGATTTATCACCCATATTAAGTCATTTTAGGTCTCGTATTGCATCATGCACACTCATATTTCATTCATTTATCATAGTTTTGATCATAAATTCCATTATCAAATTTGTAGTTTCATCATCCTTTACATCTTCCATCACTGCCAATTGCATAATTATGGACCTAATAGAGTATACTTGAAGGCCAATTTGTGAGCAAACATATCAATTCGAAGCATCAAAGGAATATCCTCATCAAAAGAGGCTCAGGTTTGCTTTTTCTTTCTTATTTTAACTAGTTTATTTTTATTTCCTTATCTTGAGTGTTTGCATTTAATGGTGTAGTTTAGATTAAATTCATCTTTTGCACACTCACATTTTAACGCACACAATATGTATGTATGTATGCATGCACGCGCGTGTGCACACACACAGACATATATACACAAACATACATATGCACATATGTGTGTACGTACATAGGGGTGTGTGTGTGTATATATGTATATATGTATATACACACACACACATACATACATACATACATACATACACACATATACACATACATGCATGCATACATACATACATACATACATGTATGACTGAATGTGCAATCAAAATGATCAATGAAGGGAGCCAAACAATTACAATTTCACTCCAGGTCATAGGAAAGAAAAGAAAAGGAAAGGTCCTTTTATAGTCCACTATACCAACCACATGTTTTTTGGTCTACACATGGTGACAGTAATATGGAGCTACCCTATACTCCTTGCGAGAGGCATACATACCCTACCCCCAATGAGATTTGAAATTGTGACATCCCTTTTAAGAGTACAAGTTCTCCACCACTAGGCCAACATAGACATTGCCAAGTCTGGGCATAGCCCCAAATCAACAAACTGGTATAGAATGGATCTCTTTGATGGGGTTCATGAACAAAAGGCAGAAATTAAAAAAAAATGTAATCATTACATGACCTCATAAGAAATCCTAAAGGTATCTATGGTGTGGGTCATAGGGTATAGTTTCCCTACTATTTGCAAGTTAAGGTGAGACAATGTGTTTTGTCAAACAATGTTTAATTTCCTTGAAAATTTAGCATTCTTAAAGTCATCATTTAGAATATATTCCAATTTATAACACTTCAATTCAATGTAATTATCTAGGTGGATTGTCATATAAGAAATAGAAATCATTTGCTTGCACAATAATATTATTTGTCAGCTTACCTACATATTCAAAGATCATGACCTACAACTACATGGCACAAGCTCAACTACTCCATCTATAGATTTTCTTGAGAATGATATAGTGTATTAACTACCTGCTTGAAGGATTTTTTTGGGGATATCATCATCCTTATAGAAGAAAGACCTCAACCCCAATTTTACCCCTTTTATAATCTTGAATCCATTCCAAACAAGGTGGCTAATAAAAGGGTCAAGATACAATGAAAAAATAAACGTACCAATTCAACACACAAAAGAGACAAGGAAATGTATTCTCTTTTGATTTTGTAGATTGTGACGATACTGAGATGTACACCACTTGCTTTAATGAATTTGTAGACCTTCATGACACGAAAATCAAGCTCAAAGCTATATATACAATAAGAGGTGGGACTATTAAGACATTAAATAAGTTGTACAAAAATCTTAATAGCCAACTCGAAATTTGTTTTCCGGATGATTCAAAGGTTTCTATCTCAATCCTTATAATTCCAAAACATAAATTCTCCTTCATGCCTCTTGATGAAATTGCGCACATGGCCAATAATTTCCTCATAGATGTTATCGTACTACTCATTTGTACAAGATCCATAATATGGAGGTGAGATGGGAAAGATTTCTTAGAGGAAGCATCATGCTATTGGATATGTCTTCATGTATTTTTAATGTAAATTTATGGGGTACAACCACTTAGAACAAAGGTACACAACTCCAAGAGATGTACCAATTACATCATGCTACTATTTTTTAGATTAAAATTGGACGAGTTACAAAGTATAACACGGAAAGGTGATACCCACCTCTTTATACACCCATACAAGCAAAGTTATTTTATTCTGGTGGAGCAAAGAAGAACGAGCTCCACACTCTTCAACAGTTTTGTTGGGTCAGGTCTTCTTCTTGCTTCCATTTTATTTTATTCTTTATCATCTGTCTTCTTTCCCCCTTTTCAAAATACATTAAACAAATCTAGCAAAACAAAAATAAACATAGGTTAAATACAAGTCTTCTACAACACAACATTCAAAACTGATTCTACCATAAGATACACCTGGCTTCTTATACAATGGAACTCGGTCACAATAAATCAAAGGGCAGTCTTGCAATGGTTTTCCATAATCCAAACACATATGGCTCTCATAACCCAACAAACATTAAACTTTTTCCTTAATCAAAAGTACTGAGGGACGTCAATTGTAACATAAATCCTCAGTTGTTGGGTACAATGTTGAACCTCCTATATCAGGAGGGTTGTAGACGGTCAAATGTGTATGCAACACCTTGATCTAAGATCACTACAGGAGGTTTAGTGGGGGTATGGGAGGCAGTCATGCTAGATTTTCTCCAAAAGAAAGCGGGTAATACAGGCAAAAAATTGATACTGGTTAATGCAAAGCAGTACAAAGGCATTTTAAGACACAGGTAGCTTAAGAAGGGGAAAAAATTACATAAGAAACATTTTGCAATGATCCTACCGCGTGTGAATGGAATCTCAGACAAGATCATCCATACTAATGTGGAGCAAACAGTACAGAGAGAGAAGGAAATTGAGAGGATTCAAGAGCATGTTGAGACCAGAAAAAATAGACTGGGAGAAATAGACACAATGAATAAAGTTGATGATAGTGAAGAGAACTTAGATAGAAAATTATTCTACAACCCAACTTCAACTCTGCTAACATGGTCTTCGGAACTATATGTTGATGAACTCATGGATTTAAAAAAGAGGTCGGAGGTTGTAGAAACAAGGAGTTGGGAAGGAGATAATAAAGCATATGAGGCAATAGAGTACAGAAGCAAAATTGAAAGAGAAAACAAAATTTTAAAGGCACAAATATCAAACATGCAGGCCAAAATGGAGAGAGGGCAGCAAGAACTAGGAGCTATAAAACAAGAATTAGAACAATGGAGGGCAGTTGGAAGTAAGGGACCATATTTAAGGAAAGAAGAGGACACAATACAATTAAAGGAAATTCAATCATCTTTGGCTGATATGGAATTTAAAGAATGTCAACTAAGGGCGCAGATAAAAGAGGCCAAATCTTGGTCACAAGTGGTTAGCGGATCAACAAACAAGCAAAAGGGAATAATTGAACAACAAGTCAAAAGACAAATAAGAGGAGAACAAGACAAATGTAACAAGGTGATAAATATTATTATCAAAGGGGTGAAGGATTTTGGAGAAAATGAGAGAACTGACACTTTAACAAGGGACTTTCTTAGAGACCAGCTGAAGTGGATAGGAGGTATTCAACATGTAAATAGGATTGGAAAACAAACAGATGGAGGGAGAGACAGGCACATACGAGTTACCTTGAAAAATGTGGAGGATAAGAATATGATCGTCAGAAACAAAAGGCTACTCAGAGGCACACATTTCTACCTAGACGAAGACCTAAATTTTTCCCAGCAAGAAGAACAAAGGAAAGAGTGGGAAAAGGTAAAAACAACAAGGAATGAGGGGAAATGGGCTTGCTTGAAAAATGGGAAAGCCCAAATTAGTGAGCGTTTCTCGAAGGAGAAATAGGAATTTGGGGCCCTAAAGAACCACTTAAAAGTTGTGAGTTGGAACTGCAGAGGTTATCCTTGGAGAAGAGGTCATGGGGTGGGGCCCATAGTAGAGGGAAATGATGTTATCATTTTGGTGGAAACTCACGAGCATGATGGCTACAAAGTGCCAGATTTCGAAGGCTACAGGAATTTTTCAATTTGGAATAAAGGGAATGAGATAGGTAAAGGACATGGTGGGGTCACGGTGCCTATACATGAGAAGTGGCACGACATTGTGAAATATGAAAAGGAAGACTCGAATAAACAATATTTATGGCTGCAAATTACGGTGAATGATTTAACTTTTAGGGTGGCTGCATGTTACTTTACCCTACAAAACTCTAAGATATATAAGAGGAGGAAGTTAGATAGGGAAGACCCGTATGCATCTTTGAAAAAAGATATTTCAATATTTAACACCACTAGGGAAATATTGTTAGTGAGATATTTCAATGCCAGAACAACAAATAATCAATCTTTGCAGCTGCTTGATAGCGAAAATGGTGAAGATAACCCTCTATGATTAGTAGAGGGCAACGATCAACCATGGAAAAGAACCTTAGAAGATAGTAATGGAAGTGTATCATATTTTGGATCAGAATTACTGGGGCTATGTAGTTTGTTTGGTTTGGTTATTTGTAACGGGATGAGAGGTTGGCCAAATTCGGGGGCTATCATGTGCAAAACATACAATGGACAAAGTGTGGTGGATTACATAATTTGCTCACAAAACCTTACAAATAGAGTTCTTGAGTTTGAAATTGGTGAATGTCCTATAGAGATGAAATCTTATCACATGCCTTTATTTGTCAAGTTGGACCTCGCCTCAAATATCCCACACAATAAAAGTATTTTCACATGCAAAAGAAAGCAGCAAACAAAGGCAAGATCCTTTTAAATCAGGAGAACAAGAACATCTTCAAGGCAAGCCTTGAGTAGAAATTTCAGGAAATGAATAACCTCTCGGAGGGAAACAAGGTTAACAAGGAATGCAAGTATGTCAACAGTAGCATGCTGATTTCTATAATTCACGAGGCTTTAAATGCATGTAAAAAATTAGGCAATAGGAAGAAGGCTACTAATACTTTTCTGGCAAACCCATGGTACAATGAGGAATGTAGGGCAGCAAAGAGATCCATAAAAGGGAAGGATGTTAACAAAGAACTCAAGAAGTGGTACACAAATCTAATTCAAGCAAAAAAGGAAGAGTATGTTAAGGCTAGAAGGAAAGAACTAATATCCCTTGGAAAAAGTGACCCCAAAAAGGTTTGGAAAGGGCTGCAACAAGAGAGAAAACAAATGGAGAACACTATCACGGATGCTCAATGGCTTGAGTATGCAAGGTTGCTCTATGAGCGACCACATGAGAATAATGTCCCTCACATTGTGAATACTTCTGAGGAACTCTTCACGGTGGAAGATATCAATCTTGGGATAAAGAAATTGGCAAGTGGTAAAGCTAGCGATATTGATGGGCTGCAAGCTGAATTTTTAAAATGGGGAGCAGAATTTCTTGCACCTCACATACATGGAATCTTCAATCGTGTCATCTATGATGGTTTCCTGGTGGCTTGGATAACAAGTGTGGTTGTCCCCCTCTTTAAAAATGGTGACATCGATAATCCATCTAACTACCGCACTATTATGGTTAACCCCCTTTTTGGCAAACCTTTTCAGAAGCATGATAGAATGTAGAATCAACAATTGGGAGGAAGGTAAGGGGAAAAGAGCAAGGGGGCAAGCAGGTTTCAGACCTAGGCATTCCACCATTGACCACTGCGTCACTCTTCGTCATCTAATAGAGAAAATATGGGATAATTAGGGGGAAGAAGCCTATTGCTGCTTTGTAGACTTTAAGAAGGCCTTTGATACTGTACCTAGGGACAAGCTTTGGAGCATAATTATAGAACTGGCTGTCCCCGATGAGTATAGAGCAGCAGTGCACAGATTATATGATAAGGTTAGAGCAAAAATTAGAACTAATGAAGGCATGTTCGAATGTTTTGGTAGTGACATTGGCGTTAAACAGGGGTGCCCTTTATCCCCAAACTTGTTTGAGTTATACATTGATAAATTAGAAACTTGGTTTTAAAAAATGGATGGGGAAGGCATGCATTTAGCAGGGTACATTTTGAAGCTTCTTCTATACGCGGATGATCTTATCTTAATATAAAAAACAACTCAAGGTTTGAGAGATCATTCGAGGGCCTTAGAGAGCTTTTGCCAGGAGGTTGGGATGTAGGTGAACATTACCAAAACCAAAATCATGATTTTCTCTTTAAGGAGAAAAGAAAAGCCTACTACATTCATCTTTGAGGGCAGCCCACTTGAAATTGTGAAAGAGCACAAATATCTTGGGATTGATTTTCACTATAAGCTCAGTTGGGAGACATGTAGAGTGAAAAGGTTACAAGGGGGGCTTGAAAGCCTTGTATTTAATCCAGAATAAATGCAGAATGACTGGCTCTGGGACTGGAAGACCAAGAAGACTCTTTTCAGTTTGCTGGTCACGCCAGTGGTTCTTTATGGCTGCGAGGTTTGGGGTGGCAGCCTGTCAATAGCGGATGGAGGTAGCTAGAGAGAATTTCGAAGCACCTAATTACAATCAATATCAAAGTTAAGACCTTTGTACCTTATGATATCCTTTTAGTAGAAGTCGGGGCTTTTCCGCTGGAAGCTTCAACGATAACTCGATTACTTAGCTACTTAAAGAAGGTTGAAAATATGCAAGACCAATGGTGGCCAAAATTTGTGAAGGACGAAGATCTTAGCCGTAGAAAGAAAACTTGGATGAAGCAAAATAATAAGTGGTTGGATAAATGGAATATTAAGCTGCATGAGTGCCCTAATACAAATGGAGACATAAAAAAAAATTTCATAGAGAAGTTTCAAAGCATCATGTGGACTAATAACATTGGTCAAAAAAAGGCTTACTACATGCAAATGTTCAACTCAACAGGGGAACATGGGGAGAAAGATTATTTAGGGGCTTCTATTAAAGGGAAAGCAAGGTTATTAATGACACAATTAAGGATGGGATCACATCATCCCAGGTGTGAGACAGGCAGATGGAAGAGGCCAAAAGAGGTTTGGGAGGAGAGAACTTGAACGTTTTGTAGGACGGGCGCAATTGAGACCGAATGGCACTTTCTCATGGAATGCACTACCTATGAAGATATTCGTACTAATTATGAAGCCATCCAAAAAGTGGACAACATGAGCAGTCTTTTTGAAGAGGGTAAGGTCAACCAAACCACGGGTTTGTTGGTCAATATTCATAAAGAAGATCAGAGTTGGAAAGGATTATGGAAATTGTTTAGGGGTGTGAGTTCCTTTGGTACCATAGGCTGCTTGGCCTCGTGAACGTTATTAAAATCATTCATTCATTCATAGAGGAGACATAAAAACTAAAATAATGGTTTGAACAAAATGGGAATGATGTTATTTCATCATATGTGCAGGCTATAGATGTGCCCCTACAAGTTACAAGGAAAACAATTGCTAATATTGAAGAAAAACTATGCATGTGACCCAACCCATTCAGTACACTATAAAAAGCAACAATATAGTTTATAAAATCAAATTCATTTTGCAATCCATCTTGCCCCGTTGAGCTAAATGGTAAACAATATAAAATAAAGGTTGTGCAGAATATCAAGATGAGACTTGGACTTGTTCAAAGTGCAAAGATATATCTGTAGATTGCATTTATATATACATACTTCAATTAAAGCTAGCAGATCATACAAAAACACTATGAACTATTGCTTTTCACGAACCAACCACCTACCTTCTCAATATGTTCACAAATGATTTATACATGCTATTAAACAATCCATTTAAAAAAAAAAAATTCTTCATTGTCTTGATTGTGTATGATTCAAGTGAGATTCATTGTTGGTTGAAGTTAACAATCACCAAAGTTGACAAGATGGATTTTGTTGAAGAAAACACCTCCTTGTTGGGAAGAACCAATGATATGTAGAATAATATAAGTGCTTAATTCTAGCTCCATTGCTTATGATATGTACAAACATATTTGAAAGAATATATTTAGTAAATTTAAACATTTATGTTTGCATCTATATTAGTTCAATGTCACTTTGTAAATATTACAAATAAATTTATTTTTTTCATGAAAATGGCATTTCTATTGCCTTTCATCAAGTTGTTTCTTTATAATGTACATGGTGCAATGCTTATCATCTTTTTTTCACATTTATATTAGTTTTCTCTAATTGTACATTTTTTTTTCTTAGCATAGACAATGAGACTTACAATTTTGTTTGTAGATGGCGATCTCTACTCCTCAAAATTCTCAAACTAGATCCTCTAAAATTGAAAAAAAATATATGCAATGTCGTAAAAGAAGTCAATAATACTATGCTTGCCATAAAGAAGAAATAAGTATTTTCCATCATATTCAAGGAAAAAAATAAAATAACCCATGATGTAAATAGGTAAATGATTGATGAAACAACAAATGTTCATTCAAACCAACTCATACCACAATTCAATAATGACTATAATTGATTCTAAGTGAATCCTCAATAGTATAGATGATTTATCAAACTTTTAAAAATGCATAATGTGTAGTGAATGATACTCTGGAATGTGTACCAATTCAATGGACAATTGTCTGGTTTATACCAGATATTTTCATGAGGAAGGAAAACATTGATTCTCAACATCTAATAATATGGACCCAAGGAAACAGCCAAACAAGTTAAAATAATCTAACCCAATTCAAAGAGATACTTATAGCACGAGTAAATCCAATGATGAAAGTAACCCACACTCATGGAGGAAAATACAAATATAGTGGTCACACAATTAGCTTCCTACGAGATATAAAAAAAATGGCAAAATATCTCCCTCATCAAATTAGAGATTTGAATGTCTTGATAATTCATAGATTACATACACAAGGCAAACATTATGATTATTATATGAGTAAAATTTGTATATGGGTTGTATTGCAATATAAGATCAAGTATGACCCATACTACAAGGATTTTTAAATATATGTTGACTCTCTAGCACAACTTCCTGATACAAATATAAACTTTTCAAGAATGCTTCATACCATTAGTGTCAAACATGAGCATATGGTGGCACCAAACATTGAATCTCTGAGTGTTTAGGATCAACATGAAAATTAAATAGCATACTCATCATCGTGTATTTCTAAAATACCAAATAGATTCCACAAGCTTGAAATTATCAAATAAACCTTGCAAATTACAGATGAATGTGACACCCTTAGTCAATGGCCACGACTTGACACTTCTCTGATCAATGAATATAATACTAAGGGCCTTCTATACATGGATTTCCCCATTCTCATCCCAAATGGTAGTGTGTTACAACTATAATGTCAATATAGACAAATTGAATTGCATGAACATGTGTTGCACTTGATGAGGTTTCACAATGATAGATTTGGAAGCCACCAAAGATTTTCATATTTTATATTAAATCTAATGATGCAAAATCAACGAAAAATACTTTCCTCTGTTTTTCTCAAGAAAAGTGTACAGGATTGCATGCCAACCACCATTTATAGTCTTCGCCTCCACATGCAAAAATTGCCCAATACTCAATTGTGTGAAGAATTGATGCAATTCAGATCTTTTTCGATGACGACTCTCTCATATTGGAACAAATTTTGTGGTGAGCCTTTGAATGTGATTAACCATATATGATTACCTACTCTTTTCTTCATGTTAAGTGTTGTGGATACTAAATGGTCAATTTTACAATGACTATTTTGAAATTTCATGCCGTCTAGATTGCAAACTAACAAAGAGTGCACAAAAAACATTATTAATAACCTACATACTAGATCCCTATATTTGCATCAACAATTCACAATATTTTGGGAAGAAGTAATAGATGAGCTCCTCCATGCGATAGATCATTGGTATCAATATGAATAAAAACATTGAGGACCAACACATATACACAGATTCATTTGGCTTCCCAATGCGCCAAACATTGATGAACTTGACTGGAAAAACCATCTTGATGCAAAAAGAGAAAAGTCATTCTTTGATGAATATAAAAGTGCATGGAATCCTTGTATACCATCTGATAGAAAAAACACACGACATCAATCTTTACAGGAAAATCCTTGTTCACTAAATACAACAAAGATAATATCTATAAATACACTTACTGACTATGAAGATTTACTCAATCATGTCCAAAGGCATACATAATTCATTGAAAGCAACATGCCTATGCAAGTAGGTTCAAGCTTTAGAATGTTGTTACAAAGCTCCTTGGATTGAACGTGTTAGCTCTTCCTTTCCCTATGATGACTCTTAAAAGAAAACATATAACTCTGCACAAAATCATGGTATGTTAAACATACTTTTCCTAGAAATGATTTCAATATTGAGAGCCAATATGGATTGTTAGTCATTTGTATAAAAAACTGTTCTTAAAGATATTACCAAATATGCATTTAAGGTAGAAATAAAATTAGAGAGACGTGTTACATTGCTAACACAAATATGTATAAAAGTAAGCAGCAGAAGACCAAGCAACAACAACATATCACAAATTTATGGTTGAGATCATTGCATATTGTGATATAGGCATGCAAGATGCATGCCATATGCTACAAAAAAATTTGTTTATTGTTTGCAATCACCCATTTATGACATTAAATGTGTGGAGAAAAGTATTAAAGTGAATCAAAAGAAAACTAAATGAGAATACATTGCAATTGAGCCATCTACACTCCTACATACAATGCCTTATTGAGATGAAACCAATAACATTAATTGAATTTGTTATAACTTGAAAAATATTACTAGGTTCCATGTCTTTTTTCCATGCCTTTGCAATTATTTTTTCCCTTTGGCCTAAAACCCTAAGTCTTGTTGAGTTATTTTTCATGCTAAACCCTCAAGACATGTTCTAATTTCTTGTTACCTTTTTCGAGCCACTTAAAAATCTGTTTAAGTCATGTGTGTGTTTTCCTTGTCTTTACCTCTTAATCTCGAAACGAAATCGAACATGCTCTTTTCCTTTGGAGATTTCACGCGCACCATAGATCTTTTTCTAATCTTATGGTTGGCACTGAGTCACTAGATCAGGTTCAAGTACAAGTTTTTATTCAGCAATCTAGCAAGGATCGTTGATATTGATCTCATCGTGTGGTTGGCGCTTGATCTCAAGATCTAACCTTTGTCAAGAAAAGCATTTGGAGATTCAAAGATACCTTTATCTCTAAATATCATAATTAACCAAGGTTAAGGCATGGTTACTTTCCTCTTTGGTCACTGAATATTGTGATGCACCTGAGGTTAAGTAATTGGTTCAAAGACTTGGATACAATGTTGTCGCTGAATCTCCATATTAAACCGTGGTCAAGAAAAGAAAGTCAGGGTTACGGTGTAGTCTTCACGAACAGAATCAGAACCATTAGTGTTGAGAAGAATCAAACAACTTGTGCTTAATCTCGAAATGTAACCCAAGGTAAAGAATTTATTCATCGACTCAGAGACTACGTTATCTCTTAATCTCTAGATAGACTCAGAGTCAAGCAAGATAACTCAAGGTCAAGTACAAGTTTTATGAGACAGAATCATGGCCATTCATTGAGGTTAAGATCTGTGGTTTGCATGTGATCGCTAGATAAAATTCAAAGTCTTCAAGTTTTTCAGAGATCTAGTGATGTCCGTAGATCTTGTTTAGATCATGTGGCGTGCACCTGATCTCAGAATGGAACCAGGGTTAGATAAATCATCTGGCGACTTGGAGATACAAAGAAATTGACTACCTAGGGTTAAAGATGAGTTAGAGGTTGATTTGTTTGTGGTTGATTAATCTTTGAGCAAGTTCCTTTAGATCAAATGACAGTCATAAAGGCTAAGATGAAGGTTTTTAACATTCAAGGCATTACGTTGTTGTGCCACGTGTTTATGGAAGGGTCGGGCTGAAGTTTGAAAGGTAAAGTAACGTCCAGACAAGTTTGAAAAGATCTGACAAATGATGCTGAGGCTCAAGGAAAAGATGCAAATGAGATACTCTTTAAGGCATTGTGTTGTGATAACACCTGGCAAGATTGGATCCTGAGCCAGAATAACTTAAAGGTAATCCATGAATGTGTTTTAAAATTGTGAGGAGGCTTGATCTCGACCGTCCAAGTCATTTTATGCGCCACTTGTGACCCTTATACCATAATTTCAAATATTTAAATCTTTGTTTCAAAAGGTTTCATGCAGGTGGACTCAGATATTATCTCAGGGCCATTAATGAACTGATCTGATCTTGTGGGTCGACTTTGCACAATTGTTGAACAATGTAGGAATAGAAATCTGATATGTCGAGTGTGTGCTGAAAATGTGACACACTTATATGAGTCATTATATCCAAGATTACTCAATGATGAGGTCTCAAATGGTGACTCATATCTCTCTATTAATTGAGTGCAAGGGTTTGTAATGGAGGCCCTCAATTTAGACCTAGTTTATGCCCATGCAAGTACACCATGAAATGAGAGATTCAAAGAGGAAGAGAGAGAATGTTAGTCTCCATGATCACCAAATATGCATTGAAAATGAAAATGGAAGCTATTCTATATGATAACAATGCATGAAAGGAAGCTAATCTATATGATAACAATGCATGAAAGGAAATATGCAAATTAATCTATGAAAGGAAATATGCAAGATTAATCTATTGAAAGGGAATATGCATCTAAATTAACATGAATCTACTCTAAATGGATTGTCATGGATGCATGAGAGAAGAAGATAAGAAGAAGTTGCATGGTTCAAGCTCAAATGCTCAAACTCTCCTCCAAAATTGCTCTCCAAACATGCATCATAACAATAGCATAAAAGTGTATATCTTGATTATCCAAATGAGATGGAGAGGTTTCCTTTTAAAGAGCAATGGACGATAGAGATTAAGAGGAAAAAAGAAATGAGCAATGGTGGAGATTAAATCTTGGTTGATCCATGTGCTCATATCTTCAAAAGGCAAAATCAAAGGCTATGATCAAGAGGTAAAAAGCCCACCACTTAGGAATATGTATGAAGAAAAAACAACTTTATTTATTTTTATTTAATTTATTTCCTTTTTCAACACAAAGAGGGATTTAAGTGGGGATTTTAATTAAAAGAAGGATTTTATTTTAATTAAATAAGATTATTATATTTAATTAAAAAGAGAGATTTTAATTAAATAAGATAATATTATTTAATTAAGAGAGATTTTAATTAAATAAGATACGATTATTTAATTAAAATAGATTTTTTTTTTATCGGTAAAAGGCCTAGGCCAAATATTTTATTAATTTCAATAAATTAGTACAAGAATTTACATTCGATGCGGGCACTGGTAGGAAAGAATGGAGAAGAAAACCTCCAGTCTAGCCCGAGACCTAAGTCTAGATTATGAAAGTTTACAGAAGCAGATATGAGGGCATTCCCTCATTTACAAAAAAGATGAAGGCATACCTTCATTCACAATAATTTAGAATATTTAGAATACTCAATAAGCAATAAGTACAGAAATCTCGTTCTTGGCATTATTATGCTAGCTCCATCCTGTAGGCATATGTGTATCTAAAAGAGGCAGTATCCCGTGATGTTCATGAATCTATATCTTCATTCAGTTTTAGTATTCCTGCAAAATCAGAAAGGAAGACAAAAATAAGAACTGTGATCCCCATACTTAATTCACTACATTGGTTAGCCTTGTTTGAACAAGAGAGGGTTCAGACGTAAATAAAATAATTTTCTGTTTCAAAATTTCAGCATCTGTCCTAAAAAGGATTATTTCAATTTGAATTGTGTTAGTCTATTTCAATTGTGATTAGAATTATCTACAAATGCAGCATCATTAAAATAATTGCAATTTTTAAGGTGTGTGAGGCTATACAATGTTTGAAAAAGGAGTGCCTTACTGCAGGAATAAATGAACATGTATATTTACTCTGTCTTAAATACACACACACACACACACACACACACACACACACACACACACACACACACACATATACATATCTATATATATGTATAGTATATATAAATATTTATATATTTTAAATCTGTCCCTGTTTGCCTATTTGTGTTTTTGATGTATCTGGATAAGTTCTCCATTAAATATTTGACTATGTGAATATCTTTATATATCTATATCTATTTGTATGTATATATCATATATGTTTTAAAGTATGTGCTTTTATTGACAGAATATGTATAACGTGCTATTTAGTTTTTGTTCTTGTTTACTGGTATTGCTTCCCATATTTCATTAGAGTGAGCCTAGAGGACAGTTTTATATCGCTACAAGATCTTAAAAAGCAAAATAGAAGGTTAGTACTGAGAATCAAATGACTTCGAGAGTTTATTCATTTATCTTTTACAAATCAGAGATCTAAGATGATGTCTTCATTACTGATGTTACAGTGTCTTGGCGGGCTAAGCGGTTTGTTACAACAGCTTAGCTCATCATCATTTTCCCAAGCGCTTACTTGATCCTCCATAATATAGTTGTCAATCCAATTTGGAGTGTCTGATGCACAGACATGACAAAAATAGAGCAGAAAGTTTAGGTTCCTTTTTACAATTGGTGCCCAGCTGACAAGATATTCTATATCTTCAGTTTCCATAATGGGGTAAGTTGGGACCGACCTTCCTCCAATGATTGGAGAATCATAGAAACATGGTTTGGGAATGGTCAAGTCACTTTTGATATTGGCCAAGGCTTTATCCATATCCCCTAAGGATATTTTTTGAACAACCTTCGACATAAAGTGCCTATTCGAAGTTTATCAGTATCCACATGGAAGGCAACAGCTAAAAATAGAGTAGGGATGTCTAGTTAACTCTATATTTGTCCGAGTTAAAAATAATGTCCCTACCCAGCACCCTGTATACCGCTCTGATAACCAGAAAGTGTGAAGATAGGAGGATGTTTTCTAATCTCTTCCCAGTTATAGGTCCTTCAAAGGCAATTTGCACCTTGGGGACTCTCAAATTTATGGGAGTCAACATGATTAAAAAGTATAGTTCAGAGGGGAAGCCAAGGCGTGATCAATCAATGTCGAGAGTGAGGATTAAATAGGGAAGGGCCAAAGATGAATAGCCCTAGAAGATGAAGCGGTATCAATTAGATTATGAGCTTTAAATTCCTTTAGGTTTAAGGATATGAAGAGACGTATTTTTGAAAGGGGAAGAATCTTCTTCGGAACCTAATAGGCTAAGGAGAAAAAAGTTCACCTTGGATGTATACAGATTAGATATTATATTTTATTGAATATCTGAATATGTATTAATATGTATTTACATATATGAATCCATATTTATATAGCAAGATGTAAATCTCTATGCTTATATATCCGTGCCCAATTCTGACATAAGCATTTTTAACTGTATATATATAAGAATATATATGTAAATATATATATATATATATATATATATATATATATATATATGTATATTAATATAAATATATGTATATTAATATAAATATATGAACAATTTTGGACAGCCCTTTTCCTGCAAATATGTATTGAAAGGAGAGAAAATAATGCTATGCAAAATACGATTCACAACTTTCTGATAATCCTCTGAATAAGTTAAAGATCAAAATTAATCTATTCTAATTTTTCCAACCAAAATACTCCCTTTAGCTTACCTTATATTCTATTAACTATTTAGTATTATCTATTCTAATAATAACGAAAGTTTTACACTGAAGGAATTTAAAATAATCAAAACATACTTAGTTTCGGCAAAGTAACTAGACTAACTGCTACTATACTAGGATGACTTTTAAACTCAAAAATGAAATACTTATGTCTTCCTTCTCATCGGCGTATGGAAGACCAGTTCTTCCTCGTCAAATTCCTCTATGCCCATGTCGAACCTTCTTTTTCCTTGGACTGCTTTAAAACCTTTTGTGGATTTCCTCAGGATGGCAGGTGGGAATAGCTGAATGTCCTCCAATGTTATGGTTCCAAAGTCAACTTCTACCAGGAACCCTTCTGCCTCCAAGTAATCTTTAACCCATTTCACATCTTCACTTGGTTTTACCCTAATCCATTTTAGGAGGAAATCAACATTCCTTTTGATGATATTCATTCTGTTGTAGAAGACCTTCTTTTCTTTGAAGAGTAGAATTGGCCTTCTAACGCAATGGGTACAATTAGCCAGCGAGCCCATGGGTTTTGTGTAGTATTCTTCTGGGAAAGGGATCATAAGATCCTTGTTAATATTGTTAATAGCAAGAAGGATGCCATTGCAGTATTTTTCGTTAAACATCTGGATGCACACAAAAATTACTTCACCTTTGGGAATTTTCAAGGTAAGAAGAATGGCCGCAAATATAACTATTATGTCACAATTCACCCTATAAACAAATTCATAGTTAAAGGCCTCTTCCCCCATGATACGTTCCACAGCTCTCTTCCCCAGATCATCTGTCACTAATAGTTTATCCCATCTCTCTGGTTTGATGGATCCCCAGAAGGTCCTCAAATATTTTTCCCCATTGCAAATGAGTTTGATATTCGACTCCATTCCGTTTCTAAGAGGAGGCTTCTCTTTTTTTTTCTTAGATTAAAATTACACTGCAATCTATGTTAGGGAAAAAGAGGAAAAAGGACTCTTATTAACAGCTAAAAAACCCTAATTTTCTCCCGCATTGGGTACTGCTACGGCACAATAAATGCTCTTAAATGTGGTTTTAAATGTGCTCTACTGTATTAGTTAGATATGGCTGGATCGTGTTGCATGGAGTGGCAAGGTTTATCATTACCTAAAAAGACGTGTAAATGATGTGATATATTGTCCTGCGCAAGTTGAGTATGATAATATGGAAGGCATTGTTACTTATTTAAAGATTGTCTAAGTGTTGTTGATTTGCTAGAACTAACCATCCAAATGTGTGATGGCTCATTTGTCCTTAAATGACAATTATTACCGTACTCAACCGTCTTAAATACAAGACTTGAAGGTGATATTAAAGTACTCCTATCTAAACATAATACATCAATACTAAGTTAATCGAATATGTTCATTGGGGAGGTTGTGCGTAAGTATTAATGATTACATAACTATATAATTAATAAAAGTAGTTCTTATAGTGATCGGTTTAATTGTCTGTCTCATAGTACTGTGTGTGAATGAAGGTTTGATGAAAAATAAATGAAATGATTCTAAATTATGAAAGTAACATACATCTAGGCAATGTATATAAGACTTTTGGTTAATGTTGTATTAAGAATAAGTTAATGAACGAGAGCCATCAGAATATTTGTTCTTATTACTAGAGGTTTGCATGGGTTTTTATATGTGTATATCTGACAAATTCTTATTATGATAATAAGATGCCTAAACTTTCTACTATTAAGATTAGTCTGAGTAATTGATTGTGATAATGTTGGTCTCAGGGATTAAAAGAGTTCTAAAATATCTAGGAAGTTAAAATTGTATTAGCTTCAGTCTTAGGCTAAGTCAAAGGTGAAGATACATATGGATTGCTATCTAAATAAACTGGCTAAGTTATATGATTATTTTAAAGTTTGAAGTTTTATAGTAAGATTGGGTTGGGGTATGACCTGAAAATATAAGTTTATAAGATTTACAATTATAAATGTATTTTTATCCCCACCTTTATACATGCATACATACGTATATCCTTATGTACTACCTTTATTATACATACCAACATACTTACATATTCACATACTTGTGTTCATGTTGTCCTGTCTGACTGCCATTTTAAGGTGAAGGATTCTACAGTGAAGGCAGAGTCTAACCCTTCTATCCTGAAAGTAAGTATTAAATATATATGTATATAAATCCATTCGTACACATCTATGTACATACATATGCATTATATCTTCATGCATATATGTGTACATATTGACTTATATACATACACATTTGAATACATACTATTATTAAATATATCTCCAACTAAGGGTAGCAGGGAAAACTTCTTGAAATATTTCTTGAGAGATTTTAATTAAATAAGATTATTTTATTTAATTAAAAGGGATTGTTTTCTTTTAATTAAATAAGGTAAATGATGACATGGTCAAACCTTAGGAAATATTGAATTAATTATGATTTGATCAAGGAAATTGATTTGAATTGAAAATATTGCAAAGCACTGATTCATGAATTTGATAAATTGAAGAATGGGGTCCCATAGTCTAGGCGACCATTTTAGGGTGCATACATTTGCCCATCTTTGACTAATGTGTGATCTTTATGGTAACACATGTAGTCAAAGAATGCAGTTGACATGTGAGATCGATTTGGGATCACAAAACAACCCAAACGTGTGATCGACGGACGGGAACACATCAGGATAAAGAAAATCTGATTGAAAAAGACAAGGTCAACACCCTTGTAAATAGGTAATCAAGATGTCCAAGATAAGAATCTCAAGCAAGGTTTCCCCAAGCGAAACAATTGATAGGATTAATAAAGCTAAATCAAGGATTGAAGTTTGATAGGTACTGCCCCCTCGTGATCGAAATCAAAATGAGATAGAGGAGAAACAACAAATTGATAAATTTGATCAAATCAAACTAAATATAAGGTTCTTGATGTAAGATGAAAGATATAAGGATCACATAACCAAGGTAGATCATTAAGCATGAAATATTATGCCCCAAGGTTGAATTAGAAGAAAAGAAGTGGGGTGAAAGTGAATGGAAGATAGAAGTTTGGAAGAGGTGGAAAGAAATGGAGAGAAGAAAGAGAATTGGCCTTAAGAGAGAAAATGCCACAAAATCAATCAAGTGTTTAAGATAGAAAATTTTGAATGAGATCACGAAAGAAGATAAGGAAATGAAGATCAAACATGACCATGGTTGATTAAAAGTCCACAAGAAAGATGAAGGAAACTCTCTCAAACTCATAATGCAGCCTAAAATGCAAACTAACATGAGGTCTAACAATGCAAGCTACATGAAAATGCAAAGGTGTACTTGCAATAGAGAAATTGTAACATGGGACTTTGTGTTCATCATTCATTAGAGAATGTTAAGGAACTTATTTTCATCGTTGGGCCATTATTAATGGACATCATAAAATCACATAATCATCACTAGTCACAAGCGCAACTAAGAAGACATGAATGTGATTTATATCGGATAGGAATGTGGAAAGATTCTAACATAATCATAAAAGACATAAAGGTCATGATGACTTCGATGTTAGCTTACCCAATTTAATATAGCAAAACTACGCTCGCATCAAGGCATAGATGCCAGGATGACCAGAAGAACGATTGTGCAAAAAATTCAAGGATGAAGCCTCAAATCTCCTAAGTGTTTCAAGGGAACAACAAGAGACACTCAAGAGTTTCAAAACCATACCCACAAGCAGAAAGCAAGTGAAAACATGCCTCATGCCCCAAGTCCTCTAGCTATGCATCCCGGAGAGACTTATTAGACAAAGACACTCAACGAAAATCAATAACAGTCAGCACACAAATAAAAAATCATGACATAGCTCAAGAATTAAGTGTTGTGTTTAAAAAATTAAGTGTGTTAACTAATACTGAGTTCCAAGGATAAGAATCGAATGCTTGCAAGCAGGTAAGATCACATGACAAAACTGGGTAAGACCAAACTGATAAGTGTTGAAAAACACTCGATGTTAGGGCTTATATTGAAAATATAGTTGGGGTGGTGTTGAAAACACCGTTTGCAAGATGTCCTAAAGACTAACGCATCCAAGAGACCAGAGCTAACATAGTATGCCCCCTAGACAAAGACAAAGACCAATTCCAGACCAAGGAAACAAGGATAAGGCATGATGGAGAAAGGCTAAGTGTCGAGGACATGCGCTAAGAAATAGGGGTGCAAAGGCCTAAAGTAGTGTCTATTTCCTAGTTTTTGCCAGTTGGATTTTATTACAATTTTTTTTTTGCTACCAAGGTGCCTGTTTCCAGGTTTTCACCAAGGCACTTTTTCTATTTTTTTTTTATTCTTTTATTTTTTTATTTTTGGTATTTTTGAAATATATAATTTTTTTGGAGATACATCAAAGCGCCTATTGCTAGGTTTTCACTAAGATGATCATTTTTTTCAGGACATTTTCTGATTTTTAGAATTTTTGACAATATATCATTTTTTCAGGATCAATAAGTATGTACAAAGAGTGCCCCCAGACAGAATGAGCATCATGGATAGAACTTCTTCAGGTGCAAGATATTAATAGGATCAGGGAGCTACTCTCCCTCTGCTATAGATAGTAAATAAGCACCTAACCCAAAAGCTGATGTAATGATGTAAGGTCCAAGCCAATTAGGTTCAAATTTTCCCTTTTGATCTCGATGTTATTGATTCTTAGGATTTTCATGTAGGACAAGATCTCCCACTTGGAATTCTCTAGGGAGAACCTTTTTGTTGAAGGCTTTGGACATGCACTTTTGATAAACCCTCATATGTTCAAATGACGGTTGAGATTTCTCATATAGAAGTTCTAACTCTTGAAATCTCATGGCGCAGTAATCTTCATCTGTAACTAGACCTTTGAGGGAAACTCTAAGTGAAGGAATCTCAACCTCCAAAGGTAACACTGCTTCAATGCCATATGTAAGGGAATAAGGAGTATCCCTAGTAGGCATACGAATACTCATTCTATAGGCCCACAAAGCTAGATTTATCTATAAGTGCCAATCTCTACCATTCTTACAGACTATTCTATGTAAGATTTTAAGAATGGTTTTGTTTGATGCCTCTGCTTGACCATTTCCTTGCGAGAAGTAAATGGAGGACCAATCTTGTTTAATCTTGAATTTCTTGCAGAGTTGTGTAAGGTCATTATTTTTGAACTGGCCTTCGTTGTCAGTGATAATCTCGGAAGACACTCCATATCGACAGATGATATGATTCAGAATGAACAGAGAGACTATCTTGCCTGAGGCAACAGAAAGTGGGACAACTTATACCCATTTAGTGAAGTAATTAGTAGTAGTGATAATAAACTTGTGTCCACCTAATGAGTTGGGATGTATCTCCTGTTGTTCCCTTTTCTTGCTGTCATAAAACATACTCCTTAAAGGATTCACTCTATTTATCCCTGACACTGATCAAGCATAGAGTAGGACAACAGTAACAAGGTCTTGAGACCTCCTTCACTTTGAGCTCCACAGACTCGAGCGGGATTACCCTTGAAAACTTAGAATAATGAAATCACTGAATTATTCTAGTTTGCTATTGGTGGATTTACAGGGAATGATCACTGTACTTTTACTGAAACAGACCAAACTGAAAGTAAAGATTGATTTTAATGATGATAATCATTTAACTGAACAAAAATAGACTAGTGTTGAATCTTAGGGCATGGAGTCATCTGTGAATAATTTTAACCAGTATGAATGAAGACTAAACTTAAAGCAATTACAGGATCTGACACAAACATAGATATACCTTATATATCTACCTCAGTACA
>MU225025.1:318403-340212 GCA_018584345.1 Thuja plicata | reverse complement strand
ATCTACCTCAGTACATTTAAACAGATTAATCCATCAGATTCATTTACTACCCTGAACTTTGTTGAATTATCTCTAAGGTATATTCTCTCCTTGAAAGAACCCTAGAAGTATTTCATAATCTGCCTTACAGATATATAAATTGAAAATGCTCCTGGAACATTCAATTTAGACAAAATTCAGAATGCTAAAATGAAGACAGAAAATCCAATAAATGCTTCAGAAACTGTGAACTGGATTTTATTCAAAGGTCATCATCAGTTACAACATTCAACAAAGATTTCTCCAAAAAACCAGATATATTGGTTCTCAAAACCCAGATTTACAATTGACCTAGTAGTATTCTCGGACAGAAAAATGACCATCCCCTTCCCAGTAGTCTTGGAATCCTTTTTATAGCATAAGGATGCAACAAGCTACCGACATACTGAGAAGGATTACCGACCGTTTGCAACAACTTGGCAACAGCTAATTAACAAGGTGGCGGCTAATTAACAAGGTCTGTCTTTCATGGCTTAACCATATTTATCCTTTAAGCTTCGCCTACCATCTGTTCACTTCTTTGACAGTGTTCACTTCTAGCTTGGCAACAGCTCCTACCCACCTGGTATCCGTGGCAGTTCTGGCCTTAGACACGAATTTTGCCATGTCTTTTTTCTGTCCTGCATCATTTTAAACTATGTGAAAATCTCATATTTATGCATATACTTCCCAGAAATCACCAGAAAATGACACATGGCACACTCCCATTGGCTGTTGCAAACTAGTCTTAGCTCATTTTAACCTCAGATTTATCTGGCGACCATGCGACGAGCCTGAAATCAAAGTCGCAAGTCAATTTTAATTCTTCCTTCATTTTCTGGGTGACCTGGCGACCTGCACACAATGACTAACTTCATCTGGCGACCAACGGTTTTCTCCATGTCGCGACTGCTATCTCCGGCTTCTAGCTACTTCGCGACTAACCGCTAGTGGTTAGTCGCCAAGTCTGGGAGGCTTACTTTCATGTTCAAGCGACTACGCGACTGACCTTTGCCTTTAACCTTTACGGTTTTCTCCCTGTCACTAAACATTTAATTTCTGTTTCAAGACTATGCGACAATGCCTAGTCACCAAGTCGGGAGATATAAGCCCTGAGCATTTAATTTTACCTTGACATATTAAAAGCGCTCCTCTTTTGCTTCTGACGACTATGCGACATACCCTTATCGCCAAGTCGAGAGGACTTCTTCCTTAGGGCACTTTTCTTCTCAGACTTCGCGACCACCGTCAGATCCTTTTATTCCTTCATCCAACAGTCGTCGTTTAATCACCAGATTTTCATGCCTGCCCTTAAATCTTTCTCAGACACTGCGACTAAAGGGAAAAAGCACTTAGTCTCGAAGTCGCTGAATCCTTGTTCTTCCTTCTGGCGACCATGCGAAAACCTTCTCTCAACAGCCACCCGCCTTGTGACACATATCACTCAATCATTGGTCCTCTTGCTGCATACTAGAGAACTGAAGCATTATCTTGTTCTGGCGACATCCCGACTAAGCAATACTGCAAACCTCAAATGGTTAGTCACGTAGTCTGAACTGAAATCTCTTAACCGCTGTTCTATTCCGAGACCACGCGACTGAAGGAAAACTTAACTGTCAGCTTTGGCTTGATTTGGCGATAACACGACATGAAGTAATCGCGAAGTCTGAGAACATTTTCATAATTGTTTAATTTCTCCCGCGATCACCTGACTAACTGTGGGTCCCATCTTTATAAAGTGTTATAACATGAAGATCTTGCGACTACCCGACTGAAAGAAATCGCTAAGTCTCAGAACGCTAAAGGAATATTCAGAAGTTAAACGAGACTACGCGACACAAGGAAAAAAGCAAAGTCGGGAAGATAAATGGAATATTCATATGAGGTAACGCAACGAGGTGACTTGGATTAAAACACATGCCTTTAGTGAATGAAAAAGTAACGCTGAAACATAAGGCATAACTTAGGGTTTGAAATTCATCATTTAATACTTGGATAGCCTAGGGTTTTTCAGGGTTTTTGCATAATGAGCAAAGTTTAGAATTGAAAACCTGAAACTTGACAGAAGTAAGGGCAGAATGAACGAGAGATAGCTTAATTGAGCACATCAGAACTCACAGAGCAGGACAAGGAACCAGGAGAACGAGCAAAAATAGGAAATACAACCAACATCTCCCCAACAAGATTAAAGGCCCAACGCTTAAATGGCCAATGAGATATAGAAGGAATGAGCTCCCTTCCTGGAGCACATATCAAGTTACCATGTTTTTGACACTTTTCACATGACTTTGCAAAAGCTACTATGCTAATCTGCATCGTAGGCCAATAGTACCTCATCCTAAGCAACCTTCGGGCCATGGAAAGACCATTGGAATGTACCCCACAGATGCCCTCATGGATGTCAACTAACGCTTGGTCAGATTCTTCCTTTTCTAAGCATCTAAGAAGTGTTCCATCTAGACCCCTCCTATACAAATCACCAATGATAAGGGAATGGCGAGAGGCATTTTGGGTAAGGTTTATGTGTTCAGATCAGTTAAAGGTTTCAGGTATAATGCCATCACGAAGGTATGAGTGAATGGCACCATAACGGGATGACTCACAACCAACAAGGGTACAAATGACACGTCTTTCTTCAGAGTCATAGATAGGGTGATATAGCTCTTCCACTAGGAATTCAAATCTGGATTCATGTTTCTCTAACTGAAGGAGTGAAGCAAGTGTAGCCATAGCATTAGTTGCTTTGTTTTATGCTTTAGGGATTTGTTGAAATGTAACAAACGTGAAGTATCATTTCAAGGAATCAACCATTTGCTTGTAAGGTACCAGTTTCTCATTTTTTGTTTGATATTCATCATTGACTTGGTTGATTATCAGTTGTGAATCCCCATAGATGTGTAACTCTATGATTCTCCATTCTATGGCCATCTTAAGTTCATTTTTTAAAGCTTCATATTCATTAATGTTGTTTGTACATGGGAACAATAACTTGTAAGACATAGGAATCGTGTACCCATGAGGAGAAACAAACAACATTTTCAATATTTTCATTGAAGATCTATCTTGAAGTAGCTAGGGAGACGATCAAGCACCTCATCCTTAGGCACCTCAGAGAGGTTTTCACCCTTGGATACGTCATTTATTTTTACTTTTTTTGGTTCAAACACCGCCACATAGTGGTTTTCGCCATCAGAACTCCTATTCTTTTTATTTTGTGAGTAAGGTACTTGATGTCTGGCTTTGTCATGCTGGTATTTGGTTCATTGGTGGAAGAGATTACGGGTTTAATGACATTTAGGTAACAGGCTATCTCATAATCATTTTGAAATGTTAAGAGCTCAGGTTCTTGATAGCGTTGGGACCAATCAATGAGGTCAGGATGAACAAGAGGCAAGTCAATGACTAGTTTAAGGTTATAAATGTGAATGATATTATCGTTGGTGACCAAAGAGTTAGAGTCCATCAAGTATCCTACTAAACTATCCAAATTAGGATTCGTCCTAACAAGTGAAGAATCGTCCACTAAGGCAACACGTGGGTTCAAATCCTCTAATCTTACACGTGACTCGTCAACTACCTCAGGTTGAGAACTATAAGTGTGAATGACATCAACATCCATGTCAACTGTGCAAGGCTCTGAGAAGGAGTCTCATTCATACTCATATGAACTTGTGTCTGAACTGCGACTAGGATGCTTACACCATGAAGGTTTGGGACATCTTGATGTGGAAGGTCTAGTGTCATCAAGAGTAGCACCTTCTCTTCCCATTAAACAAATAAGATTCTTTCGTTGACGTTCTTTGAAAGGATCTTATACACCTAATTCTTGTTCTGAAGTTGCAACCGATGCATGAGTGACTAGAATATCTGAATCTCCCCAAAGGAAATTAGTGGAAGGAACCCAATCGTCACACGTGTCTTGTTGATTTGTCAAATTAGGTATGTATTGTGGTTCATCTTCACTATCTGACTTATCAAGGATAGGAGTAGTGTGCTTGTTGTGAATCACAAAGCCTAGGCCAACCGGTTTCTTAGACTTGCGTCCAAAAAGAGCATGATCAAGAGGTTCGGCTCTAGCATCCAATCTATGATTAAGAGGTCCATGTCCAGGAGATCCCATATATTTGACAAAAGTATACCCTTTTCCATAAGCCTTAGGAGAGGGAGAGAAGTTCTCATTGTGCATATATTTATCTTCTCTATAGATCCAGTCTCTAATAAATGTCTCTTCTTTCTCATCTTGAATAGGCACTGCGGACTCTACAAATGTGCCAAATAAAGTCATAAATGAAGAGGAGGGTCTCTTTTCTTGTGAAGGTTTTCCATAAGACCGAGGTGAAACTGGTAATGTTGTGAGGGAGTTGAGTTGATACCCCCCATGCCAAGGTCTATTGACTTGAGCTTGTGGTTACATTCAGCTAAGGTTGCGTCAAAGTCTTCTGCTTCTTTATTGAGGGGAACATGAGTTCCTGCTGAAATTGAATTAATAGATAAAGTGTTATCCCCATGTATACAAATCTCTATTCCATTGTAAGGGAACTTGACACACTGATGATAGGTAGATGGCACCGCTTGCATATCATGAATCCACGGTCTACCAAGTAAGAAATTATGCGCAAGGGGGGCAAAACTATTTGAAATAAAATATCTTTTTCAACATGGTCAATCCTAAGAGGAAGGACGACCAACCCCTTGGAACTTCTTTCCACCTCATCATAGGCTTTGATAGTGATCCTTTTCCTGGTATCTATGACTTTTTCAGAATAACCCAACACTTTCAAAAGACTAAAGGGACAGATATTAAGCCCAACACCCCCATCTATCAACACGTGCCTAACACGCGTTCTATGGATCATGACCTCAATATGAAGAGCAAGATTATGTGGGTGGCTCAAAGCTTTATCGTAATCGTCTAAAAAGGTAAGGTAATGAGGGCTAGCAATGTGATTAACCATGTTTTGGAATTGATCAATGTCTTAGTTGTTGGGGACGTTTGTTGTGCACAAAGCATCCTCAAGGACTTTCTAGTGTCTTAGGGACAACTCGAAGAGCTCAAAGATTGAAATCTGAGCTAGGATTCTTTGCAATTGATCGACAAGATTATAAGTAGACTTAGGATTTACCGTTGGTTTTGAGGTGCATTCTTGGATGCCACTTGCTTAGGTTTACTTGATTGACTTGAATTAGGTCCTCTGATGACAACGGGACCTTGACTTTGTGTGATAGCATTAAGGGCTTACAATGACACTCTAGATTTAGGAACCCTTAGCACCACAATGGGTCCTTTATCAAAGATAGGAGGAGAGTCCACATCTAGGTCATAACCATAGGGATCTTTACCCCTCATCATGTTGACATTTTCTTCTACAAATTCAAGCATGTTGATAGTATTCTCCACATCTGTGTAAGTGTAGTTTATCTCAGCTTTGCCATTCTTATCTTTAGAGGTTTTCCCCTTTTTATACTTTGGCAATGGTTCTTTGAATGCCTTATGATCAGCGTTGGTGTTCAATCCATCTATCTTAAGTTTGACACTCTCAATGAGATCTTGAATAATATGCTTGGGTTTCCAACAGTTTTCAATGTCATGTCCAATACCATTGTGAAACTTGCAAAAGGATTTCTCATCCCACAAATGTGGCTTAACATCAGGTATATAATGCTTCATGAGATCTTTAGGATGTGCAAGGTTGTTGGCAATGATTGTTTTCAAGACATCCTCATATGAATCACCAAGTTTTGAAAATTGATGTCTTTCTTTCTTAGGCCTATCTTGGTATCTCGGTTTTCTCTCTTGTTGATTAGATGTATTGAGATTCATGGCTTGAACAACACTAGACAAGTGGAGCACAATTTGATCTTTGGGTTGGGAGGAGTCCACAAATCCATCATTGATCACTTGTTTGTTCCTATTCCAATGTGGGTTCTTTCCTTTATCCTTGTTAGAGTTGTTGTTGTTTTGACCATTGTTGTTGTTGTTTCCATGTTTGGTCAAAACTACTTGTTCTTTCAAAACATCCTCAATCCTACATGCGGTTCCAACCATGGTGTCAAAGGAATCAAAAACCATCTTCCTAATTTCATACCACATTTCGGGAACCAAGATGCTAACAAGGATGTCAATCTTTTCATTTTCAGGAATGGTTCTAGATTAGCAAGAGCATTATCGTCTCCACCTTTGTAAGAAAGGGACAAAGGATTACCCTTTATTTTGCTTTAAGTTGCATAAGTCCAACATGGTGGTAGATCTTGAAAGGTTGTATGCAAAGTGTTGGACAAATATGTGGACAAGCTCTTTGAAAGGCTTGACGGGAGGACTTATGTTGGTGAACCATTCCATCGCTTGACCCTTAAGACTCCTTGGGAACAACCTCACAAGGTATGAGTCATCTTGATGGAACTCAAAACTTGTGGTATAAAATTGGTGCACGTGATCGTGTGGATCCCCGTTCCCATAATACTTGTCATATTGAGGGATCTCAACCTTTCTAGGGAAGTCTTTCATGTAAACACTTTTGTCAAAAGGATTAGGACAAATTGAGTCAAGTGAGAATGAATTCTTGGGTGCTAACATCTTTTCCATCATTCTCTTAAGTTGTTTGATCTCCTCTTCTTGAGATGGCCCTTGCTTCTTAATCTTTTTGTCCACATCAAAGTTGTAGGGGACTCTAGCACCCTTGTTGATTAAACTCTCTAGGAACTTATCTTTGTTTTGCTTTAAATATTTCTCCGCATACTGCTGGAAGAGTGGTTCTTGTTGCATTTTCATGAAGTCTTGGGAGGTGAGGTCAAAACTTGAGCTACTACCCCCATATTGTGAACCATGATGAGCACATTGTGAAGGTTGTTTTGAGTTCCTAGGAGGTGTTCGTCTCCTATAATGATCATGTCTTGGAGCCCTTCTTTCTCTAGGGATAGGAGATCATGATGGCATCCTTGAATGTCTTTTACTTTGTGGAGTCTCAGGAGGAGTGGATGGAGGAGAGTTACTTCCACCACTAACACAAATGTTATTAAATTGGTCATTAAGTCGCTGAGCCAAGAGTCTATCTTGCTCCTCCTCGAGGGATTTATTTTATATTTCCAACAAGGTTTGTCTCTCCAACTCTAGGAGTTTAAATTTCTCTTCCTTTTCAGCTTGTTCATCTAGGAAGGCTTTATTTTCACACTCAATTCTCTTAAGTCTTTCACTCATGTATATTGAAGATGTTTTGAATGGTGAACTTGGTCTTGAATATCAAAACAAATTATTGGTGTATGTTGTATTTAAGCGAGTGTCATAAAGTTCGTCATCTTGGTTTTCATGTCCTGATTTCTCATCTTGATATGCTTTTCTCTTACCTCTCTCAGCCCTTTGGTGTGCATCTAGATATCTAGTTGAGATAAGGGGTGAAGTTGGTCGACTGTCATGAGAGGAACCGCCAAACAAAATGGTGTCTCTATGTTTTGCAAATATGTCATCAAGGCATTTATCCATGTCTTCCCTCTCTCTTTGAGTCATTGTGTAACTCATATCCATATTTGAGTGAGAATATGCTAAGGGTGTACCCAACTCACTAAGGCGACTCTTGGAATCAAACCAAACTTCTGAGTTTTTCATAGGTGATTGATCAAATATGGGTTCTTTTCCTTACATTTTTGGCAAGTTTGAACTAAGGGTAATTGGTTAAAGATTACTTGAGGTTATTTTCCTTGATATACTTGATATCTTGTTGTAACTGGCATGAAAGAAAAGGTAATAGGTGATAGGATGACCCTAATAAATGTTGGTACCAAACTAGGATAGTAAAGACATTCACTTGTCCAAAAGAGAGGTGATAAGATAGAATATTGCAAGGGGTGTAAACCAACACTGCCATAGAGGTGCCCACTAAACTAGTGAATACCCTAACACATATGGATCAGGAGGATGATTTACCCAAGTTATATTGATTGAAATTGAATTTGTATGAAAGTGAATTGACAAGAGATTACCAAAACTCTCCAAGTGTGTTATCAAAGAATCTAAAGGTTTATCTTCTCAACAAGAATAGTTTCTAGCTCACCAATTCCAAGCAAGGTCACTTGTGAAATCAAAGATCACTAGTTCAAGAGGTCAAAATGCAAAAATCCAAATTGTAAACAAGTTTCTAACAGCGTGGTAAGTAACCTAATCTGATCTAGATCGACCAAGGAAGACTGAAAATGGTAGGATAGCAAATTGGGCAAGTTGATAGTTTGACACTTAAGAATGTAGATTTGTTGATCGTTTGGATGTTTGTCTTGATGTTTGGTGTATGTTTTGATGTTTCACTCATGCAAGACACATCAAGCAGATTGTTTGTTGTAAATATAACAGTCACTCCACAACCTAGGTAAGCCAGGACAATATCTGTTGAATTCCCACTTGAACCGAAGTTCATCCACATCTACTCATAGCGAAAAACTTAGAATCTTGGAGGCACGGGCTCCTCCTTATAGTGCACTCACTTATCAGACACACCAAGCTTCGAATCCCAATGGAATCACTTCCCAAAGGATCGTTGTCTCTACCAAGAGCCATGAAAATGTGGGACGTCTTAGTCGGTCTCTAACCTTCTGCGCCAACAGATAAAGAGTTTTTTGGTCACTAAATTTTTTTTTGTAGTCAAGGCATTTGTTCAGGTGGTTATGATCAAGTCATTTTCCCAATTAAGGGGACTCTCCCAATCCTTTCAAAGCAAGGTTTTCACCTTAACAATGTAGGGACTTTAACGCACCACTAGGGTACTAGAGGAGATTTTGGTTGCCACAATGAATTCACACTTGTCCACTATGAGACTAATCACAATGACATTTTTTATATACCGGTTTGGAAGGGCTTGGCTTTAGCTTGTTACTGGTTGGGCAATCCACTCTCACTGGCTCTATTAAAGCACTTGGGAGGTAGCCACACTAGAAGCATTATACGAGTTTCTCTTGCACCCAAGATCCACAAAGGCAAGGGGAGAAGATACATTCATATAATTATTAGGATTACAATCTAAAAGACACTTCAAACACATAAGAAAATGACAACAATGCTTCTGGATTTTTGATCATCCCAAGAGGGCGAGAGCATAGTTTTCTAACATCATTATCATTCCTAAAATACCAAAATAGAAGTTCATTTTAGAAGTCTTGCATGTGGGTTCCTATTGTAATAAAACAAAACAAAATGTAAGCACAATGTTTAGCATGGTATCGATCAAGGCAACCTGCAATACAATTTGTTAGTAGTCTTTATTTGAGTCTTCTTTTCAACGTCCTACAAACCACATGTTAAGCTGTTTCAGAAATAAAAATCAGAAAAACACAACAAACAAGATATGCAATGTATACCCAACTTATGCAAACCCTAGGGTTAGAACTAAAAATCAATTGTTAGGAGCAATAATAACCAGAAAATAATCTAAATGACAACTCATATCCTGCATTGAACCATGTGAAAAATAAGTGCAAGCTAATCATTAAATGCCCTTTTTTATTTTTTATTTTTTAACCTAGTCAACAAGATTGGACCTACATGACATGAATTCGGATCCCAAACCCTAAATGCAAAAAAGAGACCTCTATTAAAAAATGGAGAGCTTTCCAAAAATGTCAGAATTTTAAAAAGATCTTTTCATTTGTTCCCTAGGGAGCTATTTTCCCAAAATAGACTAGTTTTCATAAATCAACCAAATGACCTATGATATTGCATCCAAATTTAAAACACAAAGGATGGACTCCCTGTAGAATTTAAAGACCTTTCCAAAAATGTAAAAAATTCTGAAAAATATGTTGATTTGAGCCAAAAATTAAATTTTTATCAAAAATAAATAAAAATTTGTAAAAACTTCATGATACCTTGGAAAATTCTAATTTTTTTACTAAAGCTTCTTTAATATGTCACCAACCTGCAAAAACAAATTCAGACCAAAACTCTAATCTATTTGGGAGATATGATCAAATATTTGAAAATCTAGGGTTTTCGTCTCCAAGCAAATCTGCACAAGGGGGTTAGCTCCAAAAATAATCAAAACCAACATGTAAAGGTGGGTTGCCCCATGGTGGGCACCAAAAAATGTGTGGTGAAAATGTGACACACTTCTATGAGTCATTATATCCAAGATTACTCAATGATGAGGTCTCAAATGGCGACTCATAGCTCTTTATTTATGGAGTGCAAGGGTTTGTAATGAAGGCCCTTAGTTTATACCTAGTTTATGCCCATGCAAGTACACCATGAAATGAGATATTCAAAGAGGAAGAGCAAGAATGCTAGTCTCTATGATCACCAAATATGCATTGCAAATGAAAACGGAAGCTATTCTATATGATAACAATGCATGAAAGGAAACTAATCTATATGATAACAATGCATGAAAGGAAATATGCAAATTAATCTATGAAAGGAAATATGCAAGATTAATCTATTGAAAGGAAATATGCATCTAAATTAACATGAATCTACTCTAAATGGATTGCCATGGATGCATGAGAGAAGAAGACAAGAAAAAGAAGTTGCATGGTTCAAGCTCAAATGCTCAAACTCTCATTCGAAATCGCTCTACAAACCCGCAACATAACAATAACATAAAAGTATATATCTTGATTATCTAAATGAGAAGGAGATGTTTCCTTTTAAAGAGCAATGGACGGTAGAAATTAAGAGGAAAAAATAAATGAGCAATGGTGGAGATTAAATCTTGGTTGATCCATGTGCTCATATCTTCAAAAGGCAAAATCAAAGGCTATGATTAAGAGGCAAAAGCCCACCACTTAGGAATATGTGTGAAGAAAAAAGAGCTTTATTTATTTTTATTTAATTTGTTTCCTTTTTCAACACAAATAGGGATTTAAGTGGGGATTTTAATTAAAAGAGGGATTTTCTTTTAATTAAATAAGATTATTTTATTTAATTAAAAAGAGATATTTTAATTAAATAAGATAATATTATTTAATTAAAAGAGATTTTAATTAAAAAAGATAAGATTATTTAATTAAAAGATATTTTAATTAAATAAGATTATTTTATTTAATAAAAAGGGATTGTTTTCTTTTAATTAAATAAGATAAATGATAACATGATCAAACCTTAGGAAATATTGAAATAATTGAATTAATTACGCTTTGATCAAGGAAATTGATTTGAATTCAAAATATTGCAAAGCATTGATTGAGGAATTTGATAAATTGAAGAATGGGGGCCCATAGTCTAGGCGACCATTTTAGGGTGCATACATCGAGATGTATTCAAGACCAGAGTTGACAGATGGGGTTTCCAGATCAGAGGGATAAATGCTATTAGCAGTGCCTGGTCTCTTCTGCAGTTGTGTGAGCTGCTCTCTACATCATACCTTGGAATTTATTCCACCTCAGGGTACTGCGCCCACATCCATGGATTAGGGAAAATTGATTGCGGATCATATTTGCATAGATTAAAGAGAGATATGGTTCCAACTTTATCAAAGAATTGAATGCTTGCAATAATTGGTTGTAAACCCTAACCCTAAATGGTCCAAAGCTTGTTGCATTATTGTTCCTATAAAGGAATATTCAAGACTATTTAGAAAGGGATGGAGAATTGGGAGAAATATTGAAAAGCATTAGGTTTGTATTTGTTTCCAGTCTTGGATATAGCAGATGTGTTTCAGACTGTATTGAGATAGAGTAGAAAGTTTTATGATCCTTTGCATATTGTCTTATTGTGCATTTCCTTGTCACATTGTTGCAGAAATAGGATTTCAATATACTTAATATAAGTTTTCTCAGATTTTAAGTCTCTCCTTTGTGTTATCTATTGAGTTGTAAGTTTTCTGGCTTACTGTATAAGTTTTTCTTATGCATATGTGTATTCCACAAGTCTTTGATCTTAGATCAAATTAAAACGCTTTGGATATTACATTGATTTTACTGGATTATCTACTTTAGGATCTTGTAGTGTGTAGTCTGAGAGATATTGTGTTTATGGCTTTGCATCTATGCCAAGAGGTTGTTTCAACTTCAATATTGTATTTAGGAGTTTACCTATGGATAAGGCACTAATCTAAAGCAAGTATATTCTTTGGAGGTATATGTCTGAGTGGTTTAGCTATATTCTAACCCTAAACTTTAATCAAACTCATTACCAAAATTTTTTATTTTTACAGTTGTTTTTGTTATCCCACCATAGTAGTGGTGAGTCAATGAATGCTAGGTTGGAATTTAGTACTTACTTGTCATTTATCTATTGTTCAAATCCAGAAGTAGAAGGTATTGTAAAGAGTTGAGTTTAGTCTGGATTAGGTGTACCCACCTTGGTTTTGCAGAGCCAGAAGTGCAGAGGGCAGTCTTATCCCTATAGTTGGTCCAATTATCTTACACAACTTTCACACTTGGAGCTAACAACTCCTAATATCAATATTAAGTTATATTGGTTGCTTCTCAAAGCGTAACAGTTTTAAACACCAACAGAATCTACCAAATCCTTTTCATTTTTGTCCACTTGCAAAGGGTGCAAGTGGAGAGCTGGAAAAAAAATGACAGTTGTTAATCTATTTCCTTGATTCTATGCTATTCTAGATAGGGTTCTAAACAATTTGAAATGTTTTTTTGGAGTGAGATACTTCTATACAAACATTTTCAAAATAGTTCTATGAACATTGGTCTCGCTAGAGATAACATTGTTGTAAATTGGAAGCAAATGAATATAAAGACATACTGTGTGTAGCATATTGATCGCCTAATTGATATAAAGTTAACCATGAAGAGGATGGTGATATTGATATAAGAAATACAATACCAGACAATTAATGGGAGTTGCCACCACAAAAGGGGCTTGCTACTAGTAAAAATCTGAATGTTTTTTAAATACTTGGTAGACGTGGCTTTGATAATTGAAGACATTATTTTTCCATTAGTATATGAAAAGGGAAAATAATTTTTGAACCATCATCGAAAGACAGACTTTCAGTACAAACCAAAAGTACATATAACAAAGGTCGCCGAAAGTGCTAAGGTCAAGAGAAACCCGACAAGATAGATCACAAGAGTAACCCGATACAGTTTGCATAGTTCAACCCGAAAATGTTGAAGTGCAAATTGATAGAGCAGAAAAGCAAAGAAACCTGACAGAGCAAGGGAACCCGATGAACAGTTCAACAAAGGAACACCGACAGACTGACAACAGAGCAACTCGAGCATCAAACACCGAAAGTCAGTTAAATCCTGAGAAAAGTGGATTTGACTTCCATGTCAGATAAAATAGTTATGTTTTATATTTAGCATTTTGATTTGATTTAAAACCATTTCTTGAGGGACAAGCATTGTAATTGTAATTGTAATTGTTTTAATCAGTCTAACTGATTGAAAACATGCAAACTAGGAGATCAAGGTCAAGTTGTAAACCTTCGATCATAGAGTTATCTTTGTAATGCGTGAAACTAAAATAGGTCAATCTATTGTATAAATAGATGTGTAATCATTCATTTCAAAAAGGATGTGAGGATGATAGTAGCCAAGGATCACATCTATGGATCATACTAAGGTTTTCAAGCAAGAACATCAAAAGATAAATTAGGTTATCAAGAACCAGATTCAAGGCTACTGAACAACAGAGGTATTGATCAATCACATTAGGTGATACATTATACTTGTAATCTGTAATGGATCTGTAATCAGAAATGATAGATTGCATACACTCAGGTCATTGAATATTTTTGTATACATTCTAACAAGTGTAGCAAATAGAAGAAATCCTTTCAAGAAAGGTGGATTTAACAATCCTATGTAAATCTCTTAACCAAGTGCACACTAAACAATGTTGTTAAAGCTCTTAACAGAGTAGACCTTAACCAGTCTCCACATAATACTCCTAACAGGGTAGATCATCAAAATTGATCAAATTGTAAGCCTTAACCGACCCCTTCCATTCTGCAGATAGTGAATCTTTGTGGGTTTCATCCCCACCGCAGTTTTTACCTTCTAACATGGGTTTTCTGCATTACCAAATCTTGTGTCATGTTTCTATACATTTCATGAATGCTTCTATGAATGTTTTACATGCTTATTAGTTTATGAATTGATGTTACATACACAAAGATAGAGTAACATATATGAATGGTAATACAATGTATTAATCATAAAAGGATAAAGGTTAATTGATAAAAGTTTTGAGGGTATTGATTCATCCCCCCCCTCTCAGTACAACATTCCATTATTTCTAATAATTGGTGTTAGAGCTAGATCTCTTAATTGAAAAGTTTAAATACTTAAGAGAAAAAGATCATACAATGGAAAGGTACAAGCTAGACAAGAATATTGAGAATCAGAATTTAGAGATATAGATCTTCTATGAACAATATAAAGAAGCTAGAATAAAGATGAGATAGTTGCTAGATGAAAGAAAGATTATGGCATCTCGATGTAATGAAACAGACTACCATGAAGAAGAGATACCTGATCTATTTCAGTCATCACAATCTGCATCAAGTAAAGCATCAGACACATATGAAGAAAGCATCACAAGCTTAAATTAAATCAATCAACATCTGATTGGACATGTGAATCTCTGCAAATCGGTTAAGAGACATAGATGGTAAGAATGATTGATGTCATGAACAATGCTAGACAAGCAGAGAAAGAAAGAACACTAGCTATTGATGACATGACGAAGATTACTGAAAATCTACAAGAGAAAGAGTCAGAAATACAAATACTTATAGAACATCATTATGAGATCACCAATCAGATTATTCTTATGAGTCAGGAGGCAAACAAAATAAACATAGAACTCATTGAAAGAATAGAAGCTATCGGTGAGCTGAGAGAAGAAAATGAAAAATTGAAGCATGAAGTGAGAATTCAACAACACCATAATGACATGATCAAGAGAGCTGAATAAAGCACCTAAAGGATGAATGATTTTCTGGATGGAAAAAGAAGACTCAACAACAATACCGGACTAGGGTATACCAAAAATGAAGAATCACCAAACCAAGCTGATCCAAAGAATGTCTATGCAAATCCAAGACCAATAAAGTAGTCATTCAATTAGTGTGGAAAAATAAGCCACACATCAAATGATTGCAGGAGCAAAATAAAAGGTATTCCTAAATCCACACCTTCATTCATAGGAATTTTTTATAAATGTAACAAGAAAGGACATAAAGAATATGAATGTAAATCTAAGGTGAAACAACCAAAGAAGGAAACCTACATGGACAAATATTGTCCTACTTGCAAAATGCATGGGCACACATCTCTTAAATGTAGGAAGAAGAAAAGGAAAGCATGGAAGCCTAAAGAAAATAAATTTGCTTATCAACCGAACAAAGTCGGTAACTCATATGTTTGGATTACAATACATGGGCAAACTGCACAACATGTGGAAGATTTGGACACATAGCTGCAAACTGCAGGAGCCAATGGATGAGAAAGTCTAGGAGCTGGACTAACCCCGTAATGGCATGTCTACACTATCGTAAATTTGGTCATCTAAGAAAAGACTGCAAAGACTGAGTGATAGAAACAAGCACCTTTGCAAATGGAAACAACATTGAAGACATCAAGAAGATGAGAAATAAAATGTGGAGGAAAGCTACAAACATTGATGAAGCTGGACCAAGAAATGCAATTGGTGACACCTTATCCAATGGATCTGGTGACATCACCACCCCCACCTAAGCAGAACAAGTAAGTATGGAACTGCATTGTACCAAGTTATATTTTGCATTAATTCCATTATACATTGATGAAATGCCAAACTAGCATGATTAAAGATGCACTATGGTATTACTTGTTATGATTATGTGAATTCAATCTCATCGGTCAATGCTAACCAAAACTCATCGGTGTACATACAAAGCTAAGTTGTCTATACTTACCGAGCATCATCGATTAACGCATAAAAATCTAAGTCACTAGTAAAAACTGAGATCCGTTGGTAACCATGTAAAAATAAAATGTTTTCTTCGCCATATACCGAGATCCGTCGATAAATAGTCAAATGAGTTAACACTTGGCCTGAGCATTGCATTCTCATCAAGAATAAAGTGTGTATGCTACCCAATGACTCCATCTTCAAACATCAAGAAGTGGGTGAGCAATTATGACACAACTTAGGGAAAAAGTCTATAAAAAGCTGACGGAACAATGCATTTGTTCACAAAGCGATTTGAGCGAAGAAGCAAAGTGAAACTAGAGCACAAAGTGACCAGATTATAGAGTGACTTCAACCCTATTCACAACACTTAGAGAAAGATACCTAGTAGACACAAAAGGATGAGATAAGTAACAACATTCACCAAGAACTCCAATTTCTTTTACGGGAAAAGCCCTAAATTCTGAAACAATGACAACTACTTCAAGAACCTCCAAGATCAAGATTGAAAAGAATACAAAGGACAATCTAATCAAGAATACCACTTGTGAAGAACCTCATTACAAGATCTATCCTGAGGTTGCTTCACAACCCCACAACCCCACAATGCCGGTGCATTCTCCAGTATACTAGCTAGGGTTTTGCTCATTGAAGACGTGTAAGCATATATTCACTGCAAGATTGCAGAAATAGGAGACCTGGAAGTTGAGAAAGCTTACAAAAAGCTTTGCAATGATAATGGGACAATAAAAGAAGAACATAAGCACACTGAAGTGAAAGGGTTCGCACATGCCCTATTATTCCTGAAGGAATTCAAGACCAAATGGATTTGATTAGTACTAAGAAAAGTACATGACCGAAAGATATGGCTAGATGAGTCAAAATTGTTAACCAGGGATGTTATACACGTTGTTACCGGTTATCCCATAACCGATAAAGTAAAGGCACTAAAGCACCCTCCTAAAGATGACATTGAAAAGAACACAAGAGCAACATTGGATGGAAGAGGATTAAAGGTATCCACCATCAATGATGATGAAATGAAATTTGGAGCATGTGTCTTAGGATACAAGTTCTTTTCTGGCTAGCAGGATGAACATTATTGCATCTGGAGAAGTGGATACAACATACAAAATTGTCAAGAAGGGACTGCAGTTGGATCTGTCATAACTTTTGCTAAGGCAATTAGATGAGAACATGAAGACAATCATGACTGCAAAGTCTAACTCATGTAAGTGTGGTTCACTCATTAAGTGCATATTTTTCTATTTTCAAGAATCCTTCCCATCTATCGACAATGTGAAATGGGACACTACCTGACCAGTGACCACACAGATTAGTGAGTTAATCATATCACTAGAAGATAACTTTGAATCATTCATGAATGAATACTTCACTGGATTCAAAGAAAGAATGCAAAAGAGGACGAGGATACCAGAACAACTGGTAGAAAAATACAAGACTAAAAATTGTTTTATGGTGGACACTGATTACACCTACATAAAGACAATTGTACCGAGGATACCATGGCTGGAACCACTTGACTATGAGGCTAGCATAGATCAAGCAACCAATGTCATTGAAGAACTGATAAATGAACCATTGGACAAATCACAACCTATGTTTGGAACTTATGAGGAAGCCAAGGAAATGATAAAAACTAGATTAGTTGTGAAAAAGATTGACAGGAAGAAAGATAAAATGGTTAAGACTTTGAAGAAAAAGTTGTCGGTGAATGAAGAGGAAACATAATAGACGAAAGAAACTGAGGGTCAATCACCCATCGGTGAAGGTGATAAGATGAGTGACTCATAATCCATAGAGTTTGATGCACCACCCCCAAAGAAGCCTATGACTACTACTGCATCTACGACCAGAAGTCAGACAACAAAGGATGCAAGTCCTTCACCGATCAAGAAAGGTCAAGTAAGGACCTACAAAAGGAAGCCTTAAACAGGGAAAAAGGGCCCGACAAAAAGAAGAAGGCTAATCAGAACAAAAGAAGATTTAGAATGTACTGAATAGGATGAACAACATATTAAGAATAAGATGCCTACCACAATTGATGAGGTATGTGCATCAATGATCAAGTCAGGTTCAATCATAGACCCCAAGATAATAAAATGGCTAACTCTGGACCCCGAGGACCAGAACAAGTTAGAAGAAGGCATCATAGCAATGATGAGTATATTTAAAAATATACCAATACAATTTGAAGATAAAATGCCTAAAGAACTTATGGATAGATTGTCGGCTAGATGGACTTATGCTCTAAAAGAAGAGAAACAAATAAGGGAAAGAGCCCTAGTTTCAACCATGCCACCTGAATCTAAGATGGAAGAAATTCAAGAAATGATGGAGAAACATTCCAATAGGTTCTCCCCAAAGCTAAGAGCCTATGAGGTGCTAAAGGGACATCTAATTGAACTTGATAGAATAAGTGAGGATAAATGGAGAAATATACTTAATGCATCTAAAAGGGTTCAAGCCCCGAGCCACAAGCAACTCTTATCGAAAAGCCACTCAATGCTGAAGAACAGGCTAGACTGAGCCCAAAGCACATTACTATAACTGATGATGAGGATGTAAATGAAGCAGCATTGAAAACAATAGGTAACAAGGATATGATCACTGCAGATGAAACATGGTTAGATAATACTATCATTGATATTACTGGACGAGATCCTGCAAATGAGGTACAAAAAGATACTGCATAGGTGAATATACCAGGCAAAATTCCACTGTTAATACAAGATATTAACACAATGTCACAAAAGGAAAACTCACCTGAGCATGATGAAAGCATACCCTATGATAAGGGTAATGATAAACATAAAGATACAACTGATGAACATAAAGATACAACTGATGAATATAAAGATACAACTGATGAGCAAAAATATACAACTAATGACCAAAATGTCATAGGTGGAGCACAACAAGAAATAGATGAAGGGTGGAAAGAAAAAGGTGAAGAATAGAAGAAACAAGATGACACTCCTAAGAATACAGAAGGAGATGCTGCAAATACACCAAAGGTTGATGTGGAGACGCCCACTACCAACCGACAAACAGATACCGAGGAACAAGAAAAAGACACAACACCAAAAAAGTCTTCATCTAGCACATGAAAAAGCAAAGGATCTTGCTTTGATAGTACATTCAAGTGCTTCCCACTCAACATCCAATAAGAAGAAGAAGACAAAGAAGAATAAGCTGTAGGTAACACTTGATGAAATCATTGAGATACCAAAATGTGACCCTTCTACATTGGATTTTGAATCTCTGAAAAAGTATGGAGAAATATGTCAAAGGAAAGTTATGCAAGAAAAGCAAAGGAAAGAGCACAAAGAATCCCTAGTGTTGGAAACTACAAGGGATATATTGACACAAATAGTTCCTGACATATATGTTGATCAAAATGCCCCCATCCTTCATCAACTTTCTGTTCTAACTGAGGTCATCACATCTCAGAATGTGGATGAAGAAAAATCCATTGAAGAATGAGCAAAATAGAAATATCAATACAAATTGATAGAAAAGATCAGCCAAGAAGTGGCAGTCAATAAGGTAAAGCTCTCAGAACTTGCAGATGAATTAGATCCAATAATTTCTGAAGCTATTGCCTTAATAAAAAATTTGTGCACTTTAGATAAAATCACTAAGGAAAATAGTGATAAGATTGCACAAATAGATTATGATCTAAACACTAGTGCACAAAGTCTAACCATAGATGGCAATGCAATCAAGATGCATTTGGAAAAGATCATGAAATCTAGAAGGTTGAGACAGGAAATTATAGAGGCAGAAACCAAGTTTAGAGACGACGTTACCGAGCTATAGGCTCTAATGCTACTGAATATTACACTTCTGCAACAACACATGACTTCGACAAGATAGTTAATTGCCACCCCAGAGACGTTTGTAGCGGACAACATCTATGATATGCATGCCCGAATCACACTGGAGCAAATGGCTCTAGAACACCTAAAGGATAAATGGGATATACTTATGGAAGACATGAATAATTCCTATTCCCATATTTTTTATAAGTTGTAAGTATACACCTTTTCCCTTACTATCAAAAAAGGGGGAAAATGATATGTACATTAGGGGAAAATGATATGTACATTAAGGGAAATTGATATGTACATTAGTAAAAAGGGGAAGAGTGATATGATATAGAGATAAGGTGAAAATGGAGTATAGTATAAAGGCAAATGTACATGTATACACATATACTATACCAACATATACATAGGGGGAGTCATAAATGTTAGAGTATTATTACTCTTTTAGCTTATGCTTTCTCTTAGGTGCATCATTAATTAGTTATTAATTAATAATGTGCAACCTAGCTTTTAGGTTTTAGGGTTTGTTCACCTTTATAAGGTCGAACTTTGTATTTGTCTTTCATTAATTCAGTTAATATTTTTGCTCTCACCTTTTGAGTAAAAACTGAGTTTCGCTTTTTCCTTCTTTCACTTCATTTCTTGTGACAGGTTTTTGCATGCAGCTGGATCTTGGCATGAATCTGATCTTTCATCATATTCTACATGGTATCAGAGCCTTGCTGTTGCAGCTTGTTCGAGTTTGGTGAGAGCTGTGGATCAAGCCCTCTCTTTTTGGGGTTTTTGGAGTCTTTTTTGTCACTTTGGAGGAGACACAAGCTTCTGGAGCAGATTGAGCAGAATCGGACGCTGCCATTGTGTTCAGAAGGCCCGGGAGAGTCGAAATCACATAAAACTCGACCCCGTTTGGCCTCCGTGACCCCAGGGAAAAATTTTGGCCTTCTAGGGCCGTACAGGCACGCATTACAAGAAAATAATTTCAAAAAAATCAAAAAAATGCTCTTTTTTGCGTAGTTTTTAGCGCTGCCGGAGAGCGCCGCCACAGCGCCACCCCGCTGCCGCCGCCATCGGCCCAGCCCGGCCCACGCCCGGCTCACCTGCCGGCGCGCCGCCCACCGGCCGCCGAGCCCGGCCGCCGCCTCCTCCGCGCCCGGCCGCCGCCCGCGCTCGGCCCTCTCGCCGCCCGCGCCCGGTAGCCACCGGCCCGCCTCCGCCAAGCGCAGGGTTGACGTCATACTGACGTCAGCGCCCGGGAATTTTTTCCGGCACAAGTTTCAAAATTTTCTGGCAATTTTTGAAATTTTCGGCAGCCGCATTTTTTTTGCCAGCGATGACGTCATGCTGACGTCAGCGACGACCCAGTGACGGCCAAACAGCCGTCAAATTTATCCCCGTACCTGTTTTTTTCCAGAGAGCATTATTTTGGAGGGGCAGTTGGTTTTTTGCCCGTATCTTGGGCATACGGTGTTCGTTTTCAAAAAACGAAATATCACCGGAAAGCTGTTTTCGAGACGGACGTAATGGTGTTGGTTTTGTTTTCTGATTCAACTGTTTGAGTACCTATTTTCAGCATTGAAGTTGTAGCTACGTTTCTCCTCCTGTTCGACTTCTGGAACTCAGGTTTTCTCCTCATTTTTTTTGTGTGCTTTCAGTAATTGATTATTTGTGGTGCTCAGGGGATAGAATATATACATTTTGGGGGGGTGCAATCTACTTTCTGTTATCTACTTTCAGAGATAGTCCCTTCTACTTCCGTCTTCTCTTCTCTCAATGTCGGACCCCTCTGTGGCCCGGCTGACACCCCATAACTATCACACATGGAAGCCACACATGACCAGACTCCTCATGTCACGAGGTTTATGGTCCTGCATGGATGATGTTCAGCCAGTTCTTCAGCGGCCTTATGAGGCACTTATGCACAGAAACAAGATGGATGAGGCAATGGGCCTCATTGCCATGAATGTTTCGGATAGGTTATTGTTCCACCTGGATGGTCTGACTACACCCAGGGATATGTGGGACAAGTTCTCCACTTTATTTGGCACCATGGATCAGTTCAAGATTCTCCAGATAGATGCAGAGTTCACCTCCTTGGCACC